>CAJUYH010000452.1:2591-46240 GCA_910591685.1 Galerucella tenella | reverse complement strand
TGAATGAAACTGAGAGAAATTTGCAGGATGCACTTCATGTTGCGCGAAATTTGTTGCTGGAGCCGAAATTGGTGCCGGGCGGTGGTGCTGTAGAGATGGCAGTGTCACGTATGTTAAGTGAAAAAGCAGCAGGTATCGCTGGTGTTGAACAGTGGCCGTATAAAGCCGTAGCTCAGGCATTGGATATTATTCCAAAAACATTGGCGCAAAATTGCGGTGCAAATATTATACGTACATTGACTGCATTACGTGCAAAACACGCAGCTGGTGAAAATACATGGGGTATCGATGGCGAAACTGGTGAGCTTGTTGACATGAAAGAACGTGGCATATGGGAGCCATTGAGTGTTAAATTGCAAACATATAAGACTGCAATTGAGACGGCTATTTTGCTATTGAGAATTGATGATATTGTGTCGGGCAACAAGAAGAAGAGCAGTGACACCAATCAACCGCAAGCTGCCATGCCCACAGAAGAATCAATGAAAGAATAACAACAATAAGAGAAAAATAAAAAAGAAAACGAAACGAAAAGTGTATTTGAAATATTTTTTATTCAGTAAATTTTTACGTTAACACTTTGAATAATAATTGCGCTTTTTTTTTTATGTTTCATCATTGCATTTGCTCCAATTTACCAAGTAATTATCACAATTTATCTTGAATTCACACGTTGTATTATGTTTAGACTCAATGCATTATACGTTTTTACGTAATAAAAAATCATTTATAAAAATTTCATTTGAATATTATGCATATACATATATTATTATTTATATAATTTTATTATGACAAATCGCCAGTCCCTTCCTGTCTATTGTATGTAAACTTGATGACTAGTCAACGAGTTTTATGCAAATTTATATATCAATTGTGTAGGGTTGGGCACAAGAGGAAGAATAGCATCTATGATGAAATTTTGAACAAGTTAATTTAATTGCCAGGTGAAAGGAAAATAAGTTTCAGCGAAGCTGACACATGAACTTCCCACGCACACAAGGCTGAGGGTGAGGAAACTTGTTTATTTATGGGAAAGACATTGCTTTAATCTCACGACTGCAGTTACAATTCTGTGTAGTATAGTATAAAATGCTCTACTGCATTATAAATTGACTCATATCCTTTTGCGGTATTTGATTATACTAAAAATAACTTGTACAATATAATTCAGTAGAATAATAAAATTGTGTATAGCGACAAATTATTTTTATACGTATAAAAAGACAATAATTTAATTAGAATGGAAATAAAATAAAGCGAATTATAATAGATATAAGTATAATTATCAAGTAACATCAAGGTGGCGTCGCGTATATATTGATTGTGTGCCTAGACTGCGTGTGTGTATCTATAACGTGTTTGAGCTACTGATGGTGACGGTTTGTGGGATATATAATATGTCTGTAGACGTGTGTGGCAGTACGGCCGGCGTGGTAAAGGCCGACAAATGCCACGGTTTTTATAACGGACTTTTCAACATTTAGAAGCCGGCTGAAGTCCAAACAAAAATAATCAGCATGTTTGGGAGATGATGCCGGGCACATCTCGACCATCGACAACTCCCAACGGTGGTAAATAATTCGAAATATTTATATTTTATTAGTCATTAACGGTATTCAAAATAAATTATTTGTGTAGGTTGACAGATGTGTAATATTCCACAAAAATTCGGTTAATCGATTGGTTAATAAATATAATAATAATGTTCCATGTTATATGTCGTATTATTTGTAAATTATATTAGTTATGTAAATTATTGCTGTACAAATTGAATTGGTGCGGTTATGCGAGCAATGTGTGGCGTAAAATTAACATTTGACAAATTGGAAATTGTATATGTTTAATATTTTCGTTTTGCTTTTATTATTATTTTTTTTCTTTTCATTTTGTAAACAGTGAGTGAATTATTTCAAGATATTTATTTGTATATATTGCTATAGGTCCTGACTGGGACACCTTGATGGAGGTTCATCATGAACCAATTGAAAAGAATTATGAATTGCTAGAAGAAATTGGCAAGTAAGTACATTTGACAGCAAAATTATGAGAGCAATTGCATCATTGTCATTATAAGATAATACTTATCACTGTGTTATAATTGTAGAGGACAATTTGCCGTTGTTAAAAAATGTGTGGAACTAAAGACAGGTGCTATTTATGCAGCAAAAATAATGAGAAAACGTCGAGTGGCAAGAGGTGTAGCTGCAGCTGATATTGGTAAGCCATGGTCAGCTATTACCATACAATATTTATTGTAACAAACAACTTATTATATTTGCATGTATTTTATTTGATGTTATACAGCCCGTGAAGCGGGACTTCTTGCACAACTACGACATCCAAATATAGTCTCATTGCACAAAGTGATTGACACTGGGAAAACAGTTGTTCTGCTACTCGAATTGATATCTGATGGGGAATTATTCCATTGGACACCATCCAGTGAAGCTGAAGCTGCCCATGTTGTACGTATTTTATATATTACAATAATATATAAAGAATAATGTGAATTTTCACTGTAAATCCATTTGATATATTAATAATTGCGAATTTTATTTGCAGGTTAGGCAGGTATTATTGGCACTTAGTCATTTACATTCCCATCAAGTTGCTCATTTGGACATTAAACCAGAAAATATTCTATTATCAACGCCACCACCTATGCCCAATATAAAACTTATAGGTCAATTAAATTATATAATAGAATTTTTTGATTTAATTTTATAAAATTAATTTTCATAAGGGCAATGGTAAATTATTTTCTTTCCATAGATTTAGGATTATCGCATCGTTTGGTGCCGGGTTCAAATCTTCGCGCATTATTTGGTACACCTGAATTTGTTGCACCTGAAATTGTCAACTATGAACCATTGAGTTTGGGAACAGATCTTTGGGCTGTTGGTGTTCTAACGTATATACTATTGAGTGGAGCATCACCATTTCTTGGTGAAGACAAACAGGACACATATGCCAATGTCGCGGCATGTCAATATCAATTTGATAATGAATTTTTTGGCAGTGTGAGTGAAATTGCCAAAGACTTTATACGTTCCCTGTTGCTTAAGGACCCAAAGTGAGTGATGAAATAACAATTCTATTTTGCAAATAAATAAAAATTTTCAATCGTCAATAAAATGTTGAATTAGTTGGTTGAGCAACTTATTGATTAATAAATTTTCTGATTTCAGAGAACGAGGGAGTGCTGATTCGTGCCTTAAACACCCCTGGATCCTCACGGTGTGTCCTTGCATCCAATAGTTTTATTTTTGGTTGACACATTTATTTCTTATTTAAACAAAAAAAAAATTAATTGAATTCTATGCTTTATTATTATCGTTACGATAACAAAATTTTTGACTGAGCTCAATTAGTTAATTGTTCACCACGTTTGCAATTATTTATATATATTTATGGTAACATTTACAAATTTCGTTCTTTCTATTATATATTATATACATAAAAATAAGATTACACTGCAAAAAAAAAAGAAAAATAATCATTCAAGTTCTTTAACACCTTCGTACACACACACAGACCATTCAAACACCTTTAGCATTTTGATTTGAAGATGCTTATTATTTTTAATGGGATTCGTGTTGGTAAACATCTATCAATTAAAACGTTACGACATTTTTTTTTGTTTTTTTTTTTGTTTTTTCTATTAATATTTAGGACTCGGAAACGTCTCAGGATCTCAGTGGAGCTATGATAAGTGCTGTGAAGCGCGGTTGTGTTCAAGCAGTATCGCAATTATTACGTCAAGGTGCACCAATGGATATAAAAGATGCGGTACGCATTAATTTTATTAGTGAACATTCAAACATATTTTCATAAGTTTGTTGAATAATTTTTATAAATTGCAAGATTTTTCCTTTTACGTTTGGCAGAAGGACGATACCCTTTTGCATATTGCGTGTGCCGCAGGAAATGAAACAATGACGTCCCTCCTGATTGAAAATGGCGTTGAATTAGATGCAGCAAATGAAAAAGGATTAACTCCATTGCATGTTGCCGCACGAAATGGCCACATAAATCTTGTGAGACTTTTATGCTTATCCGGTTGCGATGTGGACAAAACAAATCGTGGTATACGCGCTGATGTTACGGCAATTAAATATGGCCATTTGGACATTGCCAATTTATTGGATAAATTGCGAAATGTAAATTTGAATTTATAAATAATTAAATCATTATAACAATATATCAATGTTTTCCAGTGAGAAAATAAGTCATTTTTGTTATTTTATTTTATTTATTTATTTATTTATTTTTGTTCAATTTAATACAGGGAAATCAACGAGAAAATTATATCAAACAGCTGCAACCGACGCACAAAGCTATTGATCGTTTGCAAATTCGTTTATTGGGACACTGTGCGACTGGAAAAACATCTTTGATAAATTCATTGAAAGCTGGAATATTTAGTTTTGGATTCTTTCGACGATCTCGAAGTCAAAATTATTCAACAAAGGTAAAAAAAAACAAAAGCGAAATAAAAAATAATGATACAAAATAATAATTATGTGAGAGAATACTTTGGTTGTAAAAATGATGATTCACTGATGAATAATTGGTTTACAGCGGGAACCAAGCATAGAATTGGATGTGACGAGTAAACATGGTTCACTTAGTTTTGAATACAGTGATAATGAGTATGAGGGAACAATTGGTGTTGAGTGGAGTAGAGGTAATGTCGGTAAGTAATAGGCGCAATGTATACCTGGAAAATGAGAAAACGAATTGTATACGGCGGCGCTAGATCTTCATTATAGATTATTTACAGGAGGTGAATGTGTATTCTGGGAATTGTGCGGTCGTGAGGATTTCCTTGCATCTTATCATCATGTTCTTACATTCCATTTGCCTGCAGTGCATCTGATAACGATAAGTCTCCGAGAGCCACTTACTGTTCAACTGCAACAAGCGCGATTTTGGTTACGATTTATTATGGACAGAATTCCACCAAAGAATATAGGTATAAATAATGGATATAAATAGTTATGACAATTCAACATTAATATTTGGTAATTATCCATTTTTGATGTCGCAGGATTTGCTGGAAAATTCGTAGATATTAAAATTATTTTGGTTGGTACATATGCGCCAGAACCGCAAACACCAAATTCAAATGGGACGAATTTTCTTGCACCACTTATACCACTTTTACATGATTTTAAACCAATATTGGGAGATGAGCCATTAACAATTGCATTGGATGCCACCAATTCATCGAGTCCAGGAATTAAACATTTACGCTCGCACTTGGCTAATGCTCGTATGGAATTTCTCGAGGTGAAGCAAATTAATAATTGCGAATTGAAATTTTATTTAAATTGCCCCCGCGACAATGATATTCATCGCTAAATTCTTTCATATATTTCTTTATTTACTACTCTAAATTTTATTTAATATCAAGTTCAACCTCGAATACATATCGTCAATTCTATCAGAGTTTATACAATGATACCGAAGTATGCTAGTGTTCGCACGATGTCATAGCATGTTCTGATGCTCACGAAATAACTTGATCGGATATTCAATAATTTTTAATTACAAAGAAAAAAAAAAGATAAAATCACATTACTTCATCAGTCTCAATCAGACTTCATATAATACTTCAATTAAAATGAAAATCGTGTAATTATAAAGAATTACACTCCCCTATTTTTTTTGTTTCTTTTATTATTCTAACTAACCGTGAAATACCGCATGATTTGATTCTGTCTTTATCACTCGCTCAATAACTATCTGTATCGACGCATGTTCTTCATATATATTTATATATATATAATACCGTGTATATAATATGTCCTAATAATATTTAATATCATGTATCATTAAACATTAAAAATGCCCAAACCGAGTATTGTTCACTTAGAGACTTATATTTAATTTGTTCTCGAGTGTTAACTCAACATGGAATCGCTAAAGTTGTTCCAAATATATTTACATATATATATAAACACTTCTTTAGTATTCCAAATTTGGTCATTTAATCCTTATAACAGCTGCCTAATTAATGCATGCAACGCATGATATAGGATGGAGTGGAAGCCGCAGAAAATATTCGTCGACGTGACAAGTCGCACGCAACGGCCACATACGCGCCATTGGCGAATCATGATAAACAGGTCGATCCATATCTCATTTTTTTTCATTATAAATATTATAAAATGATATATTAATTAATTTGTTATACACTGCTTATTTGCACATTATTTCATAAATACATACATGCACTTATCTCGCATATAACAGTATATTTATTAATATCGTGGAATTCTTTGCTTTTGTATTATGCATATTTCCGTGTTGCATAAATATTATTTCAATTATTAATTGACATTGTTTATTTATATTTGATATTGGCTGGTATTTTAGGGTGCGCTTGTCTGGACTGGACTCACTGAAGCTTGGAGATCGCATATACAAACTCTAGAAGATCCGCCCTTATTGCTATCATACGATGAACTTCTCATTGAAGTAAGAAAAATTAATCCGCTTGCGTCATTAGATCATTGTCGACATCTCACGCAACAGTTGCAGGTATAATAAATATATATATATATATTCCTTTTTATCATAGTTAAACATGTGTATATATATATAATTTATGTTTAATTGATAATCTTTTTGTTTAGGCATTGGGTGAATGTGTGGTATTGCAAGACAATTTAGTTGTGTTAAATCCTGAATGGCTTTGGCGTGATGTTATCAGTTGGCAATTGAGTCCCGAGCAACGAGGTCGTCTTGGTGGTCGAACAACTGGCGTATACACATTGGAAGATTTCCAAGCGCGCTCTCCATGTCCAGCCAATCAGGCATTACAAGTGCTTCAAATAACAAATTTTTGTGTCCCGTGCGATGTTGATGATGATGAAGTTGAATATGAAATACCGTGTCTGAATCTTATTGAACGTTTGCGTGGATTGTGGGAACCGTGGAAATCATGTTCAACCACATTGCCGCATGTGGGACTTCGTCTTTTTCCTGGTGAAGCTCCACTTTATCATTTAATACCTATTTTTCCACATCTTCAGGTTCGTTCACACAATTTTATAATAATTATGTGAATAATTATAAATATATATTGAGTAACAAAATTTATTTTATTTTAGTCGCAATTGCGGCGAATTACTCAAACATGGGACCCACGTGATTCTGATTTATATCAATGGTGGAGAGGTTCAAAATTGTGTATTGGACCGTGTGAAAGTATTATTACATTGGAGGAGGATGATCAGGGTTATATTGAAATAAGAGTTCGTGGGCCGCGCGGCTCGGGTTCACAATGTTTTGCATTGTTAACTGTTATATTTGATGCTATAGATACAACAGTTGAAATTGTAGCACCCGCTTTATTGTTGGAGCGTCATTGGTTAAGCCCAAGTCAATTACGTGATTATGACGAAGTGTTACATACGTGGGAGCCAGCGCCAATGCTTTCGGCATTGATGGAGAAAACTTTTGACGAGGCACGATTTAAAAATCCATTCAATGGCCGTCAAGAAAGTATATGGGATATTATTGGATGTGGTACGACATTAACAGAAAATTGTATTCCTGGTCCGCGACAACCAGTTAAATATATTAAACCTGGTGTTCAAAGACGATTAGCGCAAATGCTTGATCCGCCTGATCCACATGGACAAGATTGGTGTTTGCTGGCAGTTAGACTTGGTTTGGGTGATCGAGTTGCGAATTTAGACAGTACAGTTGATAGTCCAACACTGAGGTGAATTTCATTTGTGCGCTAGACCTTTTTTTTTCGCTTGATAAATAATTAAATAAGGTATAATTATTTTCCTGTTTGTCTGTTTAGGTTGCTTGGATGCGCTGGTACCGGATGTACAATTGGATCACTCGTCAGACAACTGCGTGCACTTGGCCGCGACGATGCCGTCCACTTATTGCTCTCGCACACTCCAGTATTTGTTTTGTCATTGGCAATTGACTCTGAAACTGGGTCAAATTTATCGAGATGACGGTGTTGTGAGCATCGACGTTGGATAAATACTTATTAAAGTTTTATTCACGTAATAAAATCACCACTGTTTAATATTATCGTAATATTTAAATAATCAAACCTATGTTTATTGATTGGGGCAGAGCAAAAGGAAATAAACAAACAATGCGGTGTGTTGTAAATGAAACAGGGTTACCGATTTCTATCGTCAATATTTTTGTTAATTGAATTATCTTGTTAGTTTAGAGGCGGGTAATCTATTTTTTATTACGTTTATGAAGATTTTTTCTTTTCCATTCCATCAGCACCTATATTAATATGTACATGTGCATAAGTCTTATTGCATTTAAATTGAATTAAAACATTATGTTGTTTTACCCAGAAACCGCGGGAATGTTGGTACTTAAAATATAGTGAAATAAAAATGGTTATTTACGTTTTTAGTTAGGTTAGGTATAATAATTTGAAAAAATAAATATTACTGCAATGCCTTTATGGTATGCCCAGAATAAATGTCCTCTATAAAATTAAGAGTAACAAGAAAAAATATGAATCTTACTGTAATCCAAAGACTGCATGAACCAATTATTATTATTATTATTATTGCAATTTGTACTTAACATTGCTACGACTTGCATACAATTTATTTCTAGATATTTTCGATAAACGAGCGTTTAAACAAAAAGAATAAAAAATATAAAAACTAAAAAAAAAAGGAAAGAATTATCCATGAAAAATCACTATGTAATTGACACAAATTTGATAAGGCTTGTATAACACACCTCAAATTAATTGTCGCTTTCACTATACATACACAACGTATTATATACGCTTTAGGTCGTTGCATTTAAAATTAATATTATTTGTAAATTTGTCATCACATGAAATATTTATTAATCCATTATTCCACTATTGCTAATAACAATCATCGTTGGAAAAAGAAAAAAATGAAATGTTTGTCATGCATTATTAATATTAAAAAAAAAATTAACATGGAGAGTAATATTACTATGTATACATAAAGCCGAACAACGAGCTCCTAACTTATATTAAGTACTGTTATAAGTTATTCTGCATACTACTTCGCTACTTTTGATAATAGCATACTCTCTTTTGGAATTAAAAATAATAAATTTAAAAAAAAGGCCAAGCGACCACATAAATGTTAAAATTAATAAATTTAAGATAGGATTGGCTCAATTATTACCGACACTCTGTGTCTTACATTAGATTATAGAATGTATCTTTAATACGTACGTGAAATATTTTACTGGGAATTTTGAGTGATTAAAGTCGCCTTTAAAACTATAATGGAATTGGATAAACAAAGAAAAAAAAAATGACAAAACAAAAACAAAAGTATTTTTCAATCTGTACCAAAATTTGAAATTTAAATTCATGTTTAAATGTAATATCATTTTTCTTTATCTCTATTATATTGAACACAACACAAATGTATAATGTCGAATTATTGCATTATATATTATTCGCTTAAAAATGCATTTAAATTATTTTTCATAAATTTTCATCACGATGATGCTAAATTATCAAACGAGAAATAGATAAATTTGGTATATTATAATGAATAATAATGATATATTTGCAATATATATAATTGATTAATTGTAATAAATAGTATTGGTCTGCGAATGGAAATATTTCATTTTTATATTGTATCAACGCGACAATTTCACCAATTATTCAACCATCACGACCACATACAAAATCTACTTCCACTTACACACTTTCTTTATCATTCTCACAATGTATTGGTCCAATACGTTACCTACTCATCGAAGATATTTGTTTATACTGATTACTATGATGGATAGTTACGTCGGTGCAAAACAGGATCGAAATTCTTTTACGTATAAAAATAGAATGGGGAGGTGGAGATCGCATTTCGGCCACTCTCAGTGCAACAACGGGGGTTGTTCAGTGAACAGTAGCCAAGCGGGAAAGCGGGACGGCAGCCAAAGCCTGCTAAGCAATTATAGAATTAGAATTGGGATTGGATTGAAAAGCTTTCGAGGAGGTCTACTACGACATTTAGTTTTATTTTGGATCAGCTTACCACGGTATCCGGTTGAGGATTATTCACCATCGGTGATCATCATCCGCCAATTTAAAAGTGAGTGTTATTGTTTATGATTGTGATTTTTAATTATTTCACGACTTTTTGATTGAAATCGGGAATGGTGAATTGTAGAGAGACGTGTTGCGAAATCATTCATCAAATCATCCGTCATTGAATGTTGTTGAATAATTCAATGTGAAGTGATACAATCAATTTTATTTTTGTCATATCAATTGGGGTCGAATGAACATAATTATCTTTCGAGACATACTTCATTAATGGAGTATTATTTACTGATTCGTATTCTTTTATATGTAAATCATTACTGCTTGTAATTGTTCTGTTTTCATTTTCTGTTTGTCATCAAGACAGATAATTAGCAGGCGAGCAATTGATCTTATTCTCCACGGGACAGGGACAACAAACACTGTGTCACGATGGAGGCGATCAAGAAAAAAATTGCGGCGCTGAAGATGGAGATGGACGCGGCTAATGAAAAAGTCGAGGCAAATGAGACTAAAGCTAAACAGGAGGATTTTCGCGCTGATATGTTGAATGATGAGACACGCGATTTGGGAAAAAAGTTAATAACGCTTGAGCGTGATTATGAAGTGGCTAAAGTCAATCTTGAGACGTCGACAGTGACGCTGGAACAGTGTGAAAAATCATACACAAAGGTAGTCTTATTTTCCAGACGTCAATTAAATTTTCAACACGAGAATTGAGTAATTTAATAAAATAAAATTAATATTATCCAACAGGCAGAGCAAGACCGAACAACAATGACAAAGAGAGTGCAAGAAATTGAATTGAATCTCGCGAAAAAGGAAGAGCTACGTCTCCTTGCCGCGGCAAAATTATTGCGTGCAACAGAGCTAAAAGATGATGCGCAACGGTAATTAAAATGATTATTATCATGGATCTTCACAATGGATTATTTTATAATATATTATAATTCAATTTTAATTTGTAGAATGTGCAATGTATTGGAGGACCGAAATCGACTTGATCAAGAGCGCATGGAGAAACTTACCGTCGAATTGAAAGACGCAAGATTGCTTGCTGAAGATGCCGACTCGAAGTCCGAAGAGATCTCGGGGAAGTTGTCGTTCGTTGAGGAGGAGCTAGAGGCTGCCGAAGAGAGAGTTAAAAATAGCGAAGCGTTCGTAATATTATTTAAATAAAACAATTTCCCGCCAATTTGAATGAATTGACAAATTAATTTATTGGTGTAATTGACGATATTTATTTGTGATTGTACAGGAAAATTATTGAGCGTGAGGATGAGCTGTTTATTGTCCAAAATATTTTCAAGTCTCTCGAGGTAGCCGAGCGAAAGGTAACGCTTACAATAAACAATTATTGCAATCTTTATATCATTATGTTCAAGGATGTTAAATAGCTATGTCACAGGCAACTCAACGAGTGGCAGACTCAAAAATTCAACTCAAAGAATTGAAAGGTAAATTGAAGGAGGCGGAGAAGCGTGCTATACTCGCTGAGAAAACAGTGAAATCATTGCAAAAGGAGGTGGATCTTAAAGAAGGTAATGAAAAATTAATCTCTTATTTAAACATCAGTAGTTTTATTCATTTTTTGTCTGAAATAATTTTCAACAATAATCAATTAATTCTGCTATTATCAATTTGATATTTCAGATGACTTGAGAGAAGAGAAAGAAAAATGCAAAGCTATAATAGATGATATGGATCTCACGTTCGCTGAAATGACTGGATATTAAAGACAAAGATATTTCGCTGGGATATGAGAATGCACCAAGATAATTGAAAATTGAAATTGAAAAATAAAAAAAAAATAATTGGTTTTTCTTTCGGCTTTCCGCATAAACGCTTCTTCTTCTTCTTCTCTTCTTCTTCTTCTTCTTCTTCTTCTTCTTCTTCTTCTTCTACCACTTCTTCTTCTCCTTCTTCTTCTTCTTTTCCGTCTTATTCTTATTCTTCTTCCATTTGCTAATGATAAAAAAACATGGCTTGTGCGCTTTATTTTAGTCGCGGCCCTTTGGCTTCAATTAAAGTGCTGGCTATTGAACGCGGAATACTTTAATCCGGGCCTTTTACTATTTAAAAATAACCTGACACATGTAGTGCGTAACTCATGCTAATCGAACGGGTACAAACATACGTGTCGATAGTGCGCGCACACAAAACGCTACACTCACGAATTTGCATTATTGCAATTAATATTTAATATACACCAATATTTATATTATCATATATATATACATGATACCACGGATAATAACGATGCTTGATCATAGTTAACATTTTCTTATTCGCGACCAAATCGATGATGAATTCATTTATTCATTTTCAGAAGCACCGATCGAGTTTACATCAAGTCAACGATCTTGTGATTTAATTCATATATACATATTTACATATATATGTATATGTATATATGTATGTATGTATATATATTATTTATTTCTTCTTTCTAATAATGTATAAGGAGTTACGTGTTTTCAATAAATAATCAGAACAGAAACGTAAATAAATGATGCTCAAATTTTTATTTTCATTTGTTTCTTTTCAATAATGATTTTTATTTCTATTTGTAAATTGCTTGAGTGTTACATTACTTTGATTATTCATGATTGATGGTGGGCATTGGAAGACTTCAGTGCTCGCCCCGAAACAAGACGAAGAATCTCTTTGTGGCTGACTATAATGAGTCACATGACTCCTTCTTTTTGCATTGTTCAGTGGCTATAAAGCATTGTTCTCGTTGGCGATGGAGTACAGTAACTCGTGAGCATTGGATTTTGAAGGTTCGTCTAATGATTCGATATAAAGTGTGCAGTTAAAGCATCCCTCTATTATTATAATTCATTTTTATAAGATTTTCCACTATATTTATTATTGTTGCGTTTCTATGTTTTTTTATGTATATAGCAAAATAATTGTGTTGCGTGTAACGTACGGTGCAATGAATGCAATAAAGAAGCGGTTGCAAATGCTAAAAATTGAAAAGGATCAGGCAATTGATCGTGCAGATGTTTGCGATCAACAGGCTAAAGATGCGAATAAACGTGAGGAGATGTTAAGAGATGAAGTTGGCGAGTTAGGAAAAAAACTGTCGCAAATGCATCAGGATTTAAATGTGAGTCGAGCAAATTTGGATAAATCCAATATGACACTTGAAGAAAAGGAACGAGCATTTTTATTGGTATGCAATAGTTTATTCATTTTTCGTTTTTTTTTTCTTTTAGTTATGAATTAAAAATCTTTGCAAGGTGTTTGAATGTGACAATTTCAATATTTTAGGCGCAATCAGAATTGGCTATTCTGAATCGGAAAATGCAACAGTATATGGAAGATCTTGAAAAAACTGAGGAACGTCGTTTGATAGCACAAACTAAATTGTCGCAAGCCACTGAAACCGCCGATGACGCAAAGAGAATTTGTAAAGTATTGGAAAATAGACGGAGACTCGATGAGGAAAGAATGGATCAATTAATGACGCAACTCAAAGAAGCACGAATAATTGCTGAAGATGCGGATTCAAAATCTGATGAGATTACGAGAAAATTGGCATTCGTTGAGGATGAACTTGAAGTAGCGGAGGACAGAGTTAAATCCAGCGAGTCGTGAGTTTAAACTTTGGACGTTGTATATTTATCACTCATTTAATTTCCAAATAAATATCTATTACTTACTTAATTATTTTAAAATAGTAAAATTGTTGAACGAGAAGATGAGCTATTTATTGTTGGTAATATTCTAAAGTCCCTTGAGGTATCCGAATCAAAAGCCAATCAAAGAGTTGAGGTATTCAAGTATCAATTGAAGGATTTGAAGATTCGATTGTATGAAGTTGAGAGACGTGCGATAGTCGCGGAAAAAATTATGACCATTCTACAGAAAGATTTGGATGCTCGCGAAGGTATGTTTATAACTGAATATAATATTTTATACAATTATATCAGAGTTGAATAGAAAAAAAAAATCAATTTTATATTTCAGACAAATTATTTAAACAGAAAGAACAATGTAAATATATATGCGACGATTTGGATTCAACATTTGCTGAGCTCACTGGCTATTGATAATCAACTCCACTATCCATAAAGCTTTTTCACTGCTATTTGATTGTATTATTTGCAATGAAAAAGTATCTTACTCGACATTATTATTCATTTTTTCATACACATAACTGAAATACAACGAATTATTCAAAGGGGTATTAAAAAACCAGAAAAAAAAATTAAATTACATATTATCGTACACGATATCAATTTATTTAATCGACTCTACCATCGACACAATATCATGAAACAACTTTTCATCGTACAATTCATGGTGTTAATGCAAATTGGCCGCACTAAAACTGTTATCTCAGTGTGGCCAATGCAAACAAAGAAAATTAATTAATTAATTCTCTTACAAACACGTACATTAGATTCTTTTTTTTTCATCTTTTTCATTTTCTCTTTTCTTTATTATACACTTCAATAATATTGATCATTTGATTAGTAGCCCTCACGCATCTATCATGGTTAAAATTCAATCTTTTCTTGTTTCACAGAGACACCGTACACTTACTAATGGAAATTTAGTAGGATTGGGTGTGCGTATAATTATTAATTAGACTTAGAAAAAAGATTGTGAGAGCGCGCGATAAGAAAGAATGTACAAAAAATTTCATTTTATTTCTCGCCATTGGGTTGATGCGCCCTATAAGGATGGAGAAACTTTTGTTAAACTATATATTTGTTTGGGTTTGTTAAAGATTTTCAAATAAAATCGAGTTTGATTGATGTTTACTTCATACTTTATATACATCGTCATTTCAATTCACGTATGTATAATCTATATACAGACGCAGATGTTTATTCATATGTTAAATTTTTATTATTATTTTTTGTTTATTCACGTTAGATTCAATATCTCATTTGTCATCATGTATTTCATGAAGCATCATACTTAATATGAATTAACTTTCAATAAATTTACAATGCCTTTAATTGGCAGCTCACGGCCAAATTTATTCGCGCGCTTTAAAAGTCTTAGAATTATAACGGGCCTAAATTAATCAACGTGTTTATTCGTACGTTTATTATATAAACTTTACAATGCAACAGAGCAACGATGTAAAATTCATCGTTGCAATAAATGCAACGACGACAAATGCCTATCGAATCACTTTCTTTCATCTTATTATCAGTATGGTTCTGTGTATTCACTTTAGTTTTTTATCTTTTTTATTTAATTTCCTCGTTAGATATTCAGTCGTGCAGCTAAGGACTAAAATAAAATAAAACGGAAGGAAGGTGCTGCACCATTCGTACGAATATGATTTGAAATTAAGTCTTTGGTCTCGAATTCATCGTCCACTTTTGATATAACTATTGCAAAAGTGGTCTGAGCAAATTGTCGTTTGGCACGCAATCAATATGTTCTCCCGCGCCTCATTTGACTAGACACACTCATTATTTTAATTACAATTGCACGTATACATTCATTCGTATGCGACTCGCCGTGACGCAATAATTTTTATGTAAATCCTAAATAAAATATAAAAATACAAAAAATATTAACAAAAAAGAAAAACAATACAACCATCAATTCTTTGACAATATTGAATATAAATGGCTGTGTCAATTTGAGAAATATTTTGGCAGTAAAGACGCAATATAATAATGATGACCTCGTTGTTAACGCCGGCGCCACAAGTAACGAAGGAAGACATCGATCGTGGGTTTTGGCAGTTTGTCGACTTGCTTGCAATTGGTGGACATCTTCAGTCTGTCTCTCTTCAGACAAAAAACTCCGAAGAAATTTGAAAAAAGAAACGATATCCATGGATATATATATATATATATATATATATATATATATATATGTTACAAATAGTAGAAAAAAAAAATAGTACAAGATACCACGACGAGGGCGTTCGGTCACTTCCATCTATCATAAACTTTGGTTTTGGCTGAGACATTACATCGCGATAAATGAATACATGAGAATTAGACGGCAATTGAGTAGTCTGAAGATGGGTTGTTTTGGGTGCCTGGTCTCGACCAAAGTGAACTTCTCAATCCCAGTTTAGGCTTCTTCAGCGAATCGATGTCACACTCGGCCTCACTCAGCTCCGGTCGATCGTTTCTATCGCCACTCCCTGGAACTACGTTTCCCTGGCTAGTGACAAATGCCGTCTCTGCTACAGACATTGGTGGCAGCAACATCCGCAGTGAGCTCCTGCTGGGAACGTGCCATCTTCAGAGATAGCCGAATTATGACTGTTTAGCGAATTTCCAATTTATATTCCAATCGTTGATATTTTTAGTATTGGAATGGATATTTCTTACGTCCACTGCAATTAATGCAGCGACTTTTCCGCGAACATTTTAAATGTTTAAAATAATTTTTCTTACTTTTTATCAAACGATTTTTTGATGAAATATTTCATTTATATTATTTATATTTAACTATCTTACCTGGAACGTCCTCGTCTTGGCAATGATTTCTGCTCGCACATTGGCGATATATCCGACGATGTGCTCGACGTACCGTGGTAAATGAAATCCGAAACCGCTCGAACTGCACAAGTAAATATATTTGATTTGAGATAAATAGAATTTTATAATAATAATGATAATACCCATTAGAGATATAAAATGGATATAAAAATTATAGCAGTACTAGAGATAATAACTCACTGTGCTTGAGTTTGCCTGCATCTATCTGATTGGATGACTCCGTTCTCGAGCGCGTCAATTGATCCGGGTCAGACTCGCTCTCGTCGCTGTCGTCCCCTGGAGTATGTTGCTTCCTCTGTTGGCGTCGTCTCGATGACACACTCTTCATACTCTGTATAAATATTCATGTATATGTAAATAAAAAAAAAGCTATAAATAAATATATAATAATAATTAATAAGATGACATAGAGGAAGAATGGAATGGATAGTTATACCGTTGCTGGTGGCGGTGGACTCGCGCAACCCTCCGTCATCGCGTGTTCGTGATACATGAAACTGTGAAGAAGAGTGTTGTTGGGATGAAGACCGGCCGCTGATGGTTCCGCCGCGGCGCCCAAACCTCCCAATCCGCCCAGCCCTGCCAGGCTTCCCCCGCCACCCTCCGAAAGCTGGAACGTAGCGTACGGCGAGATGTCCTCCGCTGTCTCTGTAACCCATCAAAGGCATTGCCTACCTTTCAATTCATGTCGCAATAAATTTTTCACTTCAAACATTCTTTCATATACATATCTATTCATTCCGTCATTCCATGTTAAATGGACCAATGGCTGAAATCGACTTTGTTTTAGATGGACGAATTTATTGGCAAATTTTTCGTTTATTATTAAACAAAATCTGGCCGAAGGAAAAAATTATTTAAAGATAATTTGGGGGCTATGAGAAAAGTGGATGTTTTCGATTTTATCAAGAGCCCAAAATTCTTCACTTTAAAAACAAAATACAATACCATGTTGAAAAAATAAACTTGTAAAGTTTGGAAACTGGTACAGCACTTCATTTTATCATAAAAGAAAATTACAAACAAAAATTCATTCAAATGGAAAGGGGTCGATTGCAACTATGGATAAATTCAACAAATAATAACCCATATCTCTAAAATATTATTATACTATTGTACTAGCCATGTAATTGTTTATTTTTAAATATTTCTCGTAGCAAATGTTCACCTGGAATCTTGTCCGGTCCACCGGCGTTGGCAGCCTGCTGAAGAGCGACCTTGTGTATAGTCGCGTAATACCGTTCCCTCTGAGTCTCTGCGTTCTGCTGATTCTCTTGGGTTTCCTTCATCGGCCGCTGTTGCCGGTCCCCCAAATGCCTTGTTTTCCATCGTACAACAATAGTTGCGCACACAGCAACAAGTGCAAATATTGCAACAATCATCGGCAATATAACTTTAACATCAGCGTAAAATGGCATACCCGAAGCTATTCCACGCTCGGATAATTCTGGCGGCGGCGGTTCTGCTTGTAAATATTATAATATTATCACTATATGTTAAATACACTATCTCGAATTAATAATATATAATGATGTAATAGTTGTATTATATACTGCTTTACTTACCACCATCTTTTGTTAATGTAACAAAACTGAATTCCGCCTGATTGTTACCAGCCACATTATAAGCCTCAACTTTCAATTGATAAACTGTGCTTGGTGATAAATTTGTAACTAAAAAGCGCCTTTGCATTTGAACATTGTTTGAAACAAGCGTCCAATGAAATTCATTAATTGGATGGTATTGAATGACAAAATAAGTAATTGGACAACCGTTATCGGGCCATGTGTGCAAGCGCAACGCGAGTGTTGTTGAATTTGGTGATAAAAAAGCAGCGGCCGGTGGTATACCGGGTGATTGACCCTGTGTTCGCACTGAGAGTACAGGCGACGGTGAACTACTGCCAATTTTATTGTGCGATGTCAAATAAAGATGATACATATTGCCGCAGAAAAGCCCTTTTAATTCGTGATTTGTTGCTCGTCGTGGTAATTGCAATTCGTCAAGGCTACCGTGCGTTGTTTGATAATGAAGAGTGTAACCTGTGAGCGGTGATCCCCCATTGTAACCGGGTTTCCAGTGCAATAAAACGCTACTCGATGTCGAACTCGTTACATAGAGAACTGGTGCACTTGGCGGAACTATAAAAATAATGAAAAATAGAAAAAGAAATTATATTACGAAAATATATTTTTGTGAAATAAATAATTTTTTTTTCACCTTGCACAGTGAGACTGTAATGCAATCGATCACTTCCCAATGTATTCTCAACTTGACACGTATAATTTCCGCCATCTTGAGTTTGTATATTGGACAATACCAGTTCGCCCGTTTGAATTATTTGTATATTACTTGCAGAATCGGTTCTCACTTCCTCGGACAAACCCTTTAGCCACTGTCGCGTGGGATCACCAACAGCATGACAAGCCATTGTCACAGAGCCTCTCCATGGTCTTACTAAATGACCACCAAATGATGTTATTTTTGCTGCGACATGATTTTTCGGCATCGCCGCAGCCACCGTTGAACTTTGACCTTCACCTACACGTGTACTTGCAGTCACCCAAAATTGATATTCAACACGTTGTTGTAGACCGGTAACTTCGAAGAATTGATTTGTCGCTGGCAACACTCTTTTACCATGATTCAACTCTTCACGACCGTCCATTATTCTTAAAGACAATAAAAAAAAAAGATTCATTAATTGAAATTATAACGAAATGTATCTTCATGATTTAAATGAATAAATTAATATTAACAGCCACGTTTTTTATTCTTTTTAAATTGAAATTAATGTGATTGTTGGTCTGGAAATACCTCGAATAAAGATTGTACTTTGTGATATCGCCATTGGGTTCCAGTGGCGGAAGCCATGAGATAAAAAGTGCTTGAGGCGAACTCACAACGACTTTTATGTCCGCCGGACTTCCAGGCACTGTGAAAAATCAATTTTGTTTCAATCTAAAACAATGTAATCTGCGAGTAAATAGCAAAACTTTGTTCTTTATCAATGTTGTTTTTATCCATTTCATTCTTTTCCTATTTTATATTTCATTTCAATTTACCATCCTCTTTTGTGCGACAATACATTGTTCTTGAGGATACGCCATCGCCAACGCGAGTGTATGCCAATACTTGAATACTATAGTTTGTATATTTTCTCAATCCAGCGAGTGTCATAGTCATGCTTCCAGTCTTGCGCACTTCCATCTCATCAACACCCAGCCACGAGTCTGTCAATATTGGCTCATAACTCACTTTATACCCCTGAATATTGCCATTAGTATAAGCAGCCGGTGGTGATTTCCAAGATATCTGTAGCGATTGTGAGGTGAGTGAAGCGCAACGAACATCCTCTGGTGGTTTGCTGGGTACTGTAAACACAAAATATAGTCACAATTCATTATTCATATTTGCTAATAATATTAATTAATTCATTCTGATATATCATATAATTCTCCTTACCATCTTCTAATGTTTGTGTTGGCAGTGGTTCTGACAGTGGACCCGAACCAACTTGATTGTATGCTTGTACAACAATTGTATATCGTGTATATGGTCTCAACGCATTGAGTTGAAGTTCACCAGCACCATCCTCACCATCACCAGGTACAGAAGTAAAGTTGTACGAGGGATTTCCACCACTGGGGCAAATCAAAATAATATTAAGTATGAAATAAATATTTGAGACTGTGAATTTTACAATATACAACTCGCTCACCTTGACTCCTTGAAACCAACATTGAATCCCTGAATATCGCCATGACGTAGTTCAGACAGAGGCGGTGACCATGAGACAATTATTTCCGTTGGTGAAATTGGTCTTGCGGCAATATTAATTGGCGGTCCAGCAGGTCTTTGAGGTTCAGTTTTAACAATTAATTCGGGCGATGGGGCTGAACGTCCAGCTGGTCCTTCAGCAATTACTCTTACTGTGTATCTCGTTGCTGGTTTCAAATCATCAATCAGAGCAGCGTAAGGCAACGGTGGTCCACTGAGTTCTTGCTGTTGCCACATGCCACTGTCACCCTCCTTATATTGAAGAATATATTTTGATACTTCACTGGTATCTTGCGTTTTGTGTTGCCACTTGACATTAATACTACGTGGTGCAATCATAGCAGTTTCCAGATCATGAGGTGATTGTGGTGGTTCTGTATTGAACAATGGGTATATATAATGATGAAGTGCAAAATCTTGTTACGCCACTTTCACTATATCTTATTTACTCCATCTATTTTCTCAATTTCATCTTTAACTTCACATATATGTTATCGACAAACCTTGTACGAGGAGTTGAACCAACTGTTGATCTCTACCATAGAGATTGCTTGCTTGGCAAAAGTACGCGCCACTGTCAGACGCTTCCGCTGAGGAAATTTGCAGCTGTGCTTCAACGCCGTCGGGTATAACTTCAGTTTTAGTGATGACCCTGTTAATGTGCGACGGCAAGACGGAGAATCAATTTAAGAAGTCAAGTATATTTGTTATTCTGTTATTATTATTAATGATTTCTTGTTTTTTGTTTCAATCTCACCTGTAATTTGTTGATGGATTGAGCTCAATTTTTCCGCCCTTTACCCATGTAATTGTTACGGGTTTATCGCCATGAACTTCACAGTGAAGTGTAGCTGTATCGCCTTTTTTAACTGTTACAAGTCTCGATGGTGCGGCAAAATACGGCGAAGCTTTGTAATAATAATGAAAATTAATATTATGGTGTCGACAAGGATTGCTATCAGCTGTCTGTTTGTTTAACACTTTACAATTGATTATTGTAAATACTTACAATTGACTCGTAGTTGAATGACCTTTCCAATACCTGTGCCAATTCCATTGCTCGCTTGACAAAGATAGTAACCTTCTCTGTCCTCTTTCACATGCTGCAGTACCAGTGTGCCATTTGTGAGCAATTTTGTATATGAACTTTCACGTAACTCCTCGTAGTCACCGGATTTACTTCCGGCTGTAGATTGAAAAGAAAAGAAAACAAGTAATCAATAAAAATACTTTGTGCGTTTGATTATAATGTTAATATACACTTGGGATATGGAGACAATTTATTGAGAGAACAGATGTTGACGTGTGGTGGGGGGGGGGGGGGGGGGAAGAAGATATAGATAGAGTTGAGTTACCAGTTCCTTTCTTCCATACAATTATTGGCGTTGGAACACCCTGTGCCTGACAATGCAATGCAACGTGTCGATTTCTCTCCACGCTTGTGTCCATTGGCTCAACATTCCAGTGTGGTGGTACTGAAAATGCAGAGATAGTCACACTTTAGTACCGTCTGTCGAACAGCAATCCCCAAAGAATAAAAAAAAAAATAAATTTACATATATTTTCCGAAAAAAGTCATCGTAAATATATCGTGACAGACGAATTGACTGACGTTATCCAGAAGCGGTATTCGTGAGATAGATATAAACGTTAAATAAATTTTTGCGCGATTATTTGGTAAACGACGTCATCCGATAGATGGTGTCGTTGACTAATATGAATAATATATATCGAAAATTTATTTACCATAAAGAAATAAAAAAATTTTCCTTTTTTTTTTTTTTTCAAATAATTAAATGGATATTTTCTTAAATTTTATGTTTTGGAATTTCGTTTGAAATAATTACTGCCAAATTACGAGTTTATTTAATTGAGTGATTGATGTTGATTGGTATGTGAGATTTTGGGTATTTAGTGAGGAAGTGCAAGAATAATGAGTAAGAGGAGACTGTGATTGGATGAAAATGGTAAATTGGGTTACTATCAAATTGCGCGCGGGACATGTCACAAAGAAAATCCTTTATTTCCCTTGAGAGATGACAGAAGACGACGAGCTACATCCTCTCAAGCCGTTGGGACATCACCATAAATATATACATGTATATATATATATATATATATATATATATATATATGCATGTGTGCAAGTTCAATGACCTCGTTTTCTTCAGTATTTCTATCCGACATGTCCCGTGTGACATCGAGAGTATATTTTTTAGGTTTTTCAATGGTGATTCGGGTTCAACTTTTACGGTAGTAATAAAAACGCTGCACAAGCGAAATACTGTGAGTGGGTTATATATAGATTTAACGTTTAACGAAACGGCAGTGCGTCACGTTCGAGACACAGGTGTTATATGTGTGAGTGTGTGTATGTGTGTGTATATAATAAATATATAGTTACTCGCTTTTATATTACTTGGCGTGAACACGAGCCGAAAATACTCACGTGAGGCATTAATAAATAGTGGGAATATATTATTAATTAGTATCTTTATTTCTTTTTTTCAATCAATAAAAGAATAAAAAAAACAACTTGGGCAAGGTCATTATTGGCATAAGGGTGATATAAATAAATACCCATGGCCAGAAAAAAAGCCGGTGGAATGAAAAAAACCGTGTGATAAGCCGAAAAAATATGAATAATACTCGCTTCTAACGTCTAGTCCGATATACACGGATAATAAATATAAAATAATATAATGTATACGTACTACTAGCCTACATTACTTTGATTTATTAGCAAAGCGCGGACAAAGCCAGTGTGTTAGTGTTCAATTAAATCATTCTCAATTATATAAATTGCATTAATCAATTCATCTATTTATAGATATAGTTCTACGAAAAATAGTTACTGGACAAACATGGACATTGAGAGCGATATTTAATATATATTATGTATATATAATAATTAGAGGATAATCTACTATCGCCCGTATTTGTCCGCGCCTTTTGATAGATTATATATTCTTTATTTTTTTTTTTTTCTTTTCGTCTTTTTTTTTATTATATTTTTTTACGTAAATAAAAATGGAGTCAGACTAATGAGAAATGGAGAGATAGAAATTTGGAAAAATAGTGCGAAATATTGATAGAAAGAGAATTAAAACACATCACCACGCATTATAGCTAATATATACAATGAGAATACAAAAGAGGAAACGTGCAAAAAAATGTTTATAATACAAGATTACAGCTTCGTCTTCCATTTTGTCCAGGGATGTAGCCAGCGCATTATTATATACATAAGGTTCAAAATAACATTCGACATTCTCAGCGTTTTATCAATAAAAATGAAATATGAACATGCACAATTTTATATATATTACAGATACATTGTTTTTAATACATTTATGTTGAGAGGAGCATGCGGAAAAAAATTGTATATATATACATGTCTCCGTTTTTTTCATTTTCTTTCGTTTGTTAATGATAAAAATAAGGAAGGTGCAAACCGTTACCTTTATTATTTGGTCAAGTCAAGCAAACCTCGAATGGGGTCCACGAGATACCGACGCATTCCCAGAGAGCCAAAGCAACGTAAATGAAATACACACACTGTGTTCTGAGGAATTGTGGTTTATATGAGGATACAGTGAATAATAGGACGAGTTTATAGATATATTGTTGTATTGGTATAATTTTGTTTTTCATTATTTTTTTTTTGTATTGGGAATAATTGATTGAGTTGGATTATTATGATATTGAACATAATCGCCAGGCATTTGTATTATTTATTTTTGCACTACCAATCAAAGTAATTTTGTATTATTCTTTTATTTATTTATTTTCTTGACTTTTTAAATTGTAAATGCTCGCAATTATTGTATCAACACTGGCGAATATTTCCACAGGATATAAATGTGTTTTGTATTTGACAAGAGCGATATAGTGTGTCGATATAACGATTGAGATTCTCGAGGAGGAAATTGGATTAAGTGAAAATATTATGAGAGAGAGATATATATAATATTCTCGTTTGTAGATGAATATATGTAACTCGACTATTTATATATAGGTAGAGCGGATTTACTTTCGAGCCCGATATCTATATCTTTCTTTTTTTATCTATTTCCATTATTTTTTTTTCTTTTTTTCTTCTTTTTCCTTTTCTTTTTTGTATTTTCATAAATCCCCAGTTGAATCAATATTCAATATCCAAGCAGTAAAACTGATAAATATATCTACATATTTATATGTATATATATATTTTTTTTTTTTTTCATATCCTGCCAATACATTTCGATATGACATGACAGAACAAATACATGTATATAAGAAATGAATATATATAGAGATGGGCTCGAGTGTCGGAAAAATGTTGGGAGATATAACAACAATTATGACTAAAAATAGAAACGTCTTTTTTTTCTTTTTCTCTTCCAACAAAATCACTTTTTTTTTCTTTGATATTTTTCTTTTTTTTTCTTTGATATATCTTTCATTAATTGGAATTTAGGGGATGGGTGTTGGCGATGAACTAGTTACCTTTTACCTGAAGCTTGGCCGTGTACCTGACCTCGGCGGCGGGGTTCGCGGCAACACAGGTATAGTCGCCAGAGTGTTCGGCCGCGAGGTTTGAAAAACTGAGCAAACTGGAATAGGAATCTAACGGGGATATATTAGTGTCGGATAGGGCCTTTGGCAATAATTGAAATGGAGTATGGCCATCTTTTAACCAGGATATTGTTAAGGGTGGATCGCCCGCCGCGACCCCGCACACCGTCCGGGTCCGCATCCCCTCGGAAAGTCCCTCTTGGAAGTTAAATGGCTCAATTATAGGGGGTACTGGAAAAGGTCAAGAGAGAAGAAAGAACCATACGTGAGAGTGAGAAAAAGATGGTCGCACCAAAAACAACGCAACAAACTTTTGTACCAAGTACGCAAATATATAATAATAATAATAATAATAATAATAAATTAATAATATATAAATTTTCAATTTTATATATCGATGCATATATACACATATCATCTATTTCTTCTTTTGTATATATGAATAAATATATATAAACGTAATAATTATAAATAGGTTTATATGCAATATGAGACAGTAGTACGTACATGTACTTATAATAAAAATATATGTAATATATATATGGTATGTATATACGTATTTACATTATATAAAGGCAGTAACGTAGCGATTGAGAATATAGAGACAGTGAGAGAGAGATCGAGAGACAGAGAGAGAGAGAGAGAGAGTAAAAGTAAGAGAGAAAAGAGCGAGAGAGAGAGAGAGGGTGGCCCCGCCGTGGATTTGTTCCTGCCGCCCTTCATATTATATTATATATACATTTGTATATATGTATATTGAACACAACAATTTTATCATAATATTCACAACAATTCAAATTCATAAACTCATTCACACGACGCAACAGCGTGCATATATTTATATATATATATTGTTATATTTATAGGCATTATTATTGTCGACATCTCGATCGTTATTATGGCAAATATATATTTTATTCACAATAGTATAAAGCGTTTGTTTTAATAAAAGTAATTTGATTTTTATTATACAATTAGATGTGTTGAAAATGGTACGTAAACGAAAAGGATTTGGTGGTAGCATGCAATGGAAGAGAAAACAAGAAGGAAGTACCAAAGCCTTTTCCTCGATGAAATGAAAGGGAAAAATAAAAAAACGAAAAAGGAAATTACGGTGCCATCGAGATGTTCAATCGAGTTGTCGCAAAATTTGTGAAAGGAATTTTTTTTTTATTCTCTTTTATTTAGTTATTTATTTTTTATTGCTGGGTGAAATGAGAAGGAGGAGGAAGATGAGGAAGCCTCTATATTTGTTACGGGTCTCGTGCAGTGAAGGAGGACAAAGAGGCGAATTCCAAATCAGCAGAGCACGGACAAACGACGAACTTCTACAAATCTAAAACGCCCGAAGACTCTGCGCCATTGAACAAAAGATGGATATATGTACATATACGATATATACATGTATATGTATATAGTATATATAGGAATAAGTGATCACGTCATTGAATTTGTCATGTTACGTGTATTTAAAACCTGTCGCGCAATGGCTGTGCATTCGAATTTTTACATGCGTGACAAAAGCTTCAACATTCATTACGAATAATAATCCCAAAATTTTGTTCACTGGCTTTGGATGTAGTATTGTTCTTTTCATTTTATAAAGAATTTGTATAAATGTATAGATATACATGTTATATAAAAGTATAGTGTTTGTTTGAAAAGAATAAAGTAGAGGCGCAACAAGCACACGCACACCCACACGCAAACGGGCGGTCAGAGAACGTTCCTTGGGCTATTTTTGGGGGCCTAGAGGTAGGATTACCATGAACCACAAGCTGCTGCATGTGCGATACCTCTGCGGCCGGATTAGAGGCGACACAAGAGTAATTCCCGTTATGATCTGGAGATAAACTTTCAATCATCAGCATGCTATTGTACTGATCGACATTGGTGATTGATACACGCTCGGAGGGTCCCAATGAACGGCCATCTTTTAGCCAGGTGATTCTTACTGGCTGATCACCTCGTGTCACCGAGCACGTAAGACTTGTTCGTTCACCAAGATGTAGATCACGATCGGCGGTGAATGGGCTAATTTTTGGGGGAACTGAAAAGCAATAAGACCACAGTAGTTGAGCAGATATTATCGCGTTCATCGTTATCTCGATAATTCCAACTGGTACCATCCACTTGAATCATCTGAAATAATTTTAATACCCATTCCTACAAAAATATTTATCGAATATTATTTTTTATTTCGGTATATCTCCAGTATATTGGCATGTATATATTTTTTTTCCCCTCATTTGTAGAGTTCATGGCTGTACTGTTGTTATTTCTGCTCACTATTGAATTATCCTTGAATGAAATGAAATAATTGAGAGGCCTTACCAATCACTGTAACATCCCCGGAACGTCTTGCGCTGTGTCCCTGCTTGTTTCTTGCCCAACACGTATAAGTGCCAGTGTCAGCTTCTTTTTGTACACTTGATACCACGAGTGTACCATCAGACATCACCTTCTGACGAAGATCATTTGGTAATTCACGACCACCACGCTCCCACTTTACTTCATCAATTGGATAGCCAGCAACTGGACACTTTAGACGTAACATTTCACCCGCCACTGCTGTTACTTTTGGAATAATTCTGATGTAGGGCAATCCTACAACAGTTTCATTAAAAAAATATTATATTAATTGTGATAATAGCGATTTGTTACGATTTATTGCCAATTTTTATAATTAATTTCATATACCGTAGACATTAAGTCGCGCGGCATGGGTCACTTTTCCCGCACGATTTTCCGCCGTACATGAATACTCTCCACCGTCCTCCACCATCACTTGACTGATGTTTACGTGTGATATTACGTCCCCATGGACGGTGACGTATTGTCCGATAACAAATCTGCCAAAACAAATGTTTTCATTTCTCAATCCATTATTTTACCTATACACACATATACATAAAACCTCATCTCACACGATATACATATATATACCATGCTTGTTTTTTTTTTCCTTTCATTTGTTTTATTTCATGTCTGCAACTGACACTGATACAAACGCGCGTTTGCAGCACTTGTTCTCTGCAGCAGCAGCCGCAGCGATGGCATTTGTGAAAATTTATTTGCTGCACTTGGTGACCAGTTGCTATATATGTATACGTAGAATATTCGTACAGAGACGATGAAAAATATTTCGTTGGGAGTATGGGAAAGGAGGTTGAAATGAGAAATGAAAGGCGAGGGAATGTGTGGGGCGCAAGAGCGATACAAGTGGAGCCAGAAGTGGAATTGGATTTTTTTTTTTTTCATTTCCAATGGGTCGTTTGTGAGCTGAGAGAAATGCTTCGTGCGCGCATATGCACGAGAGTACCCTCATCGCGTTTATGCACTATTGTATTGGCAATATATATATATTTCTTTCTCTTTCACTTTCTCAGCATGTTGTGTGTGAATATGAAATGCTATAAATATTCATTTTTTTACTTTTTATTTCAGTCCCTTTCTGGCTTCGGCGATGAAATACAACAGTGGAATTGGTTTTGAGCGAATGTGAAAAAAAAAAAAAAAAAACAATGCGAGAGTTGAAAATTGCTATTTAATTGTAAAAATATTTCTCGACTTTTCATCATGAATGTCTTAGCTTACTTTTGAAGTGAGTCTTCTATGTTATTCAGATATATAAATATAAATGTAAATAACAATGGACTTTTCAATTGTCTGAAGATACGACGATATTATATCACGATGATTGTTTGCTGTTTTTGTTTTTTTTTCAGGGAGAAAAATAAAATAAAATAAGATAATATAAAAGAAATTACCTTGTAATAGTTGGCAGGCTAAATCCGTCTAAAGCCCATGTGACTTGAGGCGTTGGATTACCCGCAGCGGAACATTTCAATGAGACTGCTGGTCCCGGCTGCAATGTTTGCTCGATAAATGAATAAAGAAGAATCGGTGGCGCATCTGAAACAACAATAAAATATATAATAAGTTGTAATATTTATGAAACATTATTATTTAATAATGCAATTTAGTGCCTCATAATTTTCTATAAGTCTTAAAATATTCATTATTGTTTAATTTTACATTGCAATAGGAACGATAGAGATACGTATATTTGATTCAGATGATGAGGATTGATAGAGTGATGTTGAATTGAACACAAAAAAAATTGAGTAAAAAGGAAAATGAAAAACATATATATATGGATGATAAATGCACAAAGTATTGAAAGAGACGGAAACGCGACGGATGAGCAAATGGGATATGCGCATAGAAAAAAAAGTGAGATAATACGCTGGGGGATGGCTTTCACCCTGCTCAAGAAGCGTCATCGTCACGGATGTTGAAGACAATAGAAGTACCCAGATAGAAGTCGGTGAGAGCTTGGCAACTTTTTCTTGTAATTTGTCGAGAAATAACGCGCGACCGCGACAGAATGAGTCATGGGTAGACGAATATAGTGTATATAGAGGTAACGAAACGATAAAAAAAAATAAAACAGAAGGAAAAATGACTGGGCGAAGATAAAAAAAAAGAATAAATGAAAAAATAAGAATGAAAATGGAGAAAAAAAGAAAAGTGTTGAACATACAGTAATGAGACGTACCGATTTAGTTTTGCTACAATAAAAGATAATCTGTGATTGAGAAAATATAAAAAATTAATGATGAAAGACACAGTATATAAGTTTCGAGAAAAAATTGTAATGATGACATGGCAGATATATATAAAGAAAGAGAAAAGAAAAAATATGAAACTCAATAATTGCTATGGGTTATAAAATGATGATAATTTTCCAATTAATAAGTTTTCATGCAATTATTTGACTTTCAACAGCATTAAGATAAAGTTTTTGCTTTGGAAAGTTCTTGGACGCTCGACGTCGACGTTATAATTGACACGGTGATTAAAAAAGTGCGACGGAAGATACAAGTCTTGGGGGAATGGAAAGTGGGATATTCACTATTATCAGCCAACAGCGATACAAATATATCCATATAGCAAAGACTGAGATAATTAAAAGTGTCGATGGATCGTTATTGTAAGAAATAAATCCACACCAATAAAACTTCACCTGTCTCATTGTCTCCAACACAACCCAATGCACAGCAATATTCAAATTGCAAACAACAACATTTCTCCACAATACACATAAAACAATTTCCAATAAAAATTCACTCTCATCCATATATACATACATATATTCTATTCATAACCATATCCCCTCATTTACAAAAAAAAAAAAATCAAAAAAAAAAAACATAATTCAAAAGATAAAGAAAAAAAAAATTGTTCGCTGCTCAATTTATTAATACCAACTCGTATTCCCATTTTCATACAATTTTCCCACGATTGCTCGAGCGAGATAGTTCCATCAAAGCGAATATTAAATGTTTTCCAGCCCGTTTTTCAACATCGCTGCCACTGCCGCCGCCACGTTCACTTACTCCTCTCTCTCTCACTCTCTCTCTCTCTGTCTTGTTTCCTCTGATCATCATCGCTATTACCATCATGTGCATCATCACTATCAGCTCTGACGGTACGTGTGTGCTTCTCTTTTGCACCCTTGCTTTTGCACCTCTCTAATTGCACTACACATATATATATATATATATAAACATATATTATGTGTATATGCTCTCTTTGACGTGAAATTTCATGCATTATATCGTCGTTGATGTGTGAGACACTAACTTCATTGTTGTTTCAAAGGGCTAGTGTGGTCCTTGTTTCCCACATACACCTCTATATCTCTCCTCATTCCCGTCAACAGTCTTCATCTGACATCTCTCTTACTCGCACGCAGATTGCTAGATTAGATATATGTGACGAACGACCATTGGGACAGTTTGGTGTCATAGACGCAATTTCGAGTCTTGGAAGAAACAACTGTGACGATGATGACGACGACGACGACAACAACAACAACGATGAATGTGATACTATATAGGGGATGGTGAGAAAGGGACACGCGCGTTCAACAATGTGGAAATACGATGAAAGGTGATATGCATCCCATTTGCTACTTCCCTACAACTTCAAAGTAACTCTAACCGCGCAAGTTCACTGTATTAGATAAATCTGTGTGTTCAACTTGGAATACAAATAATTTAATCACTCTACAATATAATATTATTTCACTTGATTACGTATATCTATTGTATCATTTGTGAAATACAGTTCAATTACAATTGTATGCATATCGATTTTATATGATCAATCTATTATTTTATATTTTTTTCCCAGTTGAGTAAAATTTAATTTTCTTTTTTTTTTTTCAAATTTATGTTGATTGCGTGTGATTGTGTATGAATGCAGTGTAATGATTTAATGATAGTTACACTTGAGATTTGACACGTGACCAATGTGAATAGAGAGTGAATACGTGTGAAAGAACATGAGGAAGTGATAAAGAGAAGACGAGACGACAAGTGAAATGGAACTCGTCGTTTAAACATCTGTGGCTTGGTGTGCATGAGGCAGCTCGTTACTATTAGACTACCGACGCCCGTCGCACCAAATCTCAAACTAATATCACTTGATTGCAGAGAGAGAATTCACACTAGAGATATGTTTAAACCAGATACATACAGGCACCGACACAAACACTCACACACACACACATATATATATATATACATCGTACGTGTATAAGTTCTCAAATTAGTTTCACTGTCTCCTACCGTTTCATTTCACGACCAATTAAATTATAGAGAGATATTGCTTTGACATAGGTCCAAACCTCCTAATTGAAGTTCAGCAGTTGCTTGGGCAGTATCATCACCTCTTCGCACAATACATTGATACATTCCACGATCCTCACGGCCAATTCCATTCAGTGTCAATGTCTCTGATTGTCTTCCAGCGCCTGGCAATTGACGTCCATCTTTGTACCATGTAATAAAATGCTGACCTGCCTGCGAATGAGTGTTTACGATGCAGGTAAATTCAGCATTACCACCAAGATGAACACTCAATAGGGATGGTGATACTTCAACGCTCAATGGTGCTATTACCACCAGTCTGTGAAATGAAAATAAATGAAATGGAAGATAATAAAAATCTTAATTACTCGCAATTATGAATGAAATTTTATGGTGATTGAATTAATGCTGTTGGGCATTGATGACATACCACTTTGTCAATTCACTGCCGAGATATTAAATGAAAGTGTGAAATAAAAATAATAGTCAATAGTATTTATAATATTTATACCTGAGTTCGGCACTGGTTTCACCACCGAGATTCGACGCTAGACATTGATAAACGCCACTGTCCGAGAGTGTCACAGCTTCAATTGCCAATACTGGACCAAGCAATCTTGTTCTAGGTCCAGACAATACTGGCATTTGTTCAGCACCTGTTTGTGCATACCACCTACAATTGCAAATAAACATGGATTAATAATATACATCGTCCCATGTGGATAGTGTATATGTTTTTTTATGTTTATCTGTGTGGCTATTTGCAGACAATAATTCATCGAGAATCACCAATTGCCAATGGCAACGGAATAAAATTAAAAAATTGTAGTGTAAATATTTCACATGAAAATATCAAACATTTTTTATTACATTCTTCTCTTCATATAACTTCCTCGATAGTCTCACAAACTTCTTCATGTCAATCTTTGTATTTTTTTTTATTTTTATTTTTACATACTTTGTGTCCTTTTTCTTTCATACAATATATAAACTCACTTCTTTTCTATAACTCGACATCTCAATTCGCCAAAGGCACCATGTGCTAGGTATAGCAAGACTGCGTCCAGACGTCTTTTTCGATAAACGAAAGTACCTTAATAGAGTTGAATCCATTGGGATTCCTCTTCGCACGAATGGATGGTTTTTTCTTTTTCTTCATTTTATTTTTATCAAAAAAGTTGAGTCTTGGATCGAGTTAAAGAGTGAAGAAATCGTGTGTGAAGAGAAGAGATGGGAACAGAGAGAAGAAACGAGAGAGCGAAGGGGGAGAGGGTGAGAGAAAGAGAGAGAGTGAGCAATAGTTTGAGAAACAGCGCACACTAAGGATATAAAAAAAAACAAAAAATAAAAAATAAAATGAGTGGAACCTGAGGCTAAAAAGAGATCGGGATGTATGGCCGCTTTGGGATTGTTACCTATATCATTCCCCAATGGCTTTGCGCTTGGTGCGATATCGGCTCGCTTTTAGTTCGTGTGAGTACTATATGCTGAATTGGCATACATGCACATATACGTTCTGTGAAATATTCAGTACGCAAACAGATGATATATAGATGGCAATAACAATGCACACATATATATATGTTGATTAGCAATGTGGGCTAAGAGCCAATAGTGTGAATGAACGCCACGTGAATTGTGACTGTCGCCGCTATGTTTTCCTGTTCGTTAGCCAAAATTAATATGTAGTTGAGAAAAATTGTTGGTGGGGAAAAAAAAGAACAGCAGGGAAATTGCTAAAAAAAATAAGCAGAATGATTTTTTGAGTAACAGAAAAATAAAAACAAATAAATCAATGCAATTATGTAAATAATTTTTCTATCATAAATTCCGTGGAATATATATATTCATACATTGTCTATTTATTCACCCCAAATTTCTTGGATATGTATTGGAGTATATTTTTAGAACTAGAGCACACGGTCCAGTCACGATGAAAAGCTTCGTCACCCAATAACATTTTCCTCGCTCTCGTTATATTTATATATACATATATTTTCCTTGCTGTCCCTTTAATCCATTTATTCATATACATACAACTTTTCTTTATTTTTGTTTCGCATATGCGCAGCAAAAAAAAAAAAAAGAGCAAAAGGATGAATTTGTTTTCATGTGTGCTTTACAAGCGGTCAATATCGATATGAACTATCGATCGTGTTCTCTTTGGAATACCGATTTATTTTTCAACGAAAAACCATCTCTTTGTACACAATACATAGACGTATGTCCAATAATAAGTCTATTGATACTTTACAGCACTCTTTGATATTCCCCTATGTAAATGTACCTTGTGTATAGCTTATTTCCTTTAAACAATTCTATGAGATAAATACAAAAGAAGAAAAATTATACTCAACAAAAGTGTGACACCATTGGCGATGCATAAGAAATACGTGTGACAAGCAAAGAAACGGAGCTATCTGAAGAGAGAGAGTTTTGGTTGAGTAGTCAGAGAAGCAGTCACAAGAGTTATATATAACAGAAAGATGTGAAAGAAGCGCCCGAGTGCGCTTGAAGACTTTGATCGAGGAAAAGTCGAGGCACTCGATCGTGAAATCTCACATTTTATATATATACATATATACTTTGCGCTCACTTCCTTCCTCGCCTTCTTCGTCTTCTTCAGCACCAATCGAATAGCATAATCGGAAGCTCTCGATGTCACCCGAGTGCAAAAGACTTTCGAGTAATCGAGAATTTTTTTGGGTCGCGACGACAATATGAAGGTTGACATCATCGACCTCTTTTCAGGCAAAAAAAAAATAAAATAAAATGCACAATAAAAAACAGTAAATAAATAAACAAATCACCAACTATATTTCACTTCATCTCGTGAATTACAAAATAAACACATTGCTTTTATTCAAGCAGAATAATATAATTGATATTACAAAACAACATGATACTGGTGAATGCTCTAGTGGTATTTGTGAAATTATTCGTGCATCAGTAATTGCAAACTGTGTTTTCACATGTATATGAATATTTGCTACATTCGTCGATTAAACCTCGCCTGATCGTCGGATCCATTGGGATTATACTATAATAACAGATAGCTTGTATAGTTATTGAATTCAATCTCCTGTATAGGTACCCATGCTACGAGAACAAATATTTCAGCTGTAAAGATGAATTTTATATTATCCAACGTTTATCAATGTCAAATTAAAATTTTGTTTCACTGCACAAATATAGACGATATCTCTCTATTTCATAGCACCGTAATTTCAGATTGTCGCCCAATTTAACCATCTCTCGTTTCGCATTTCATATTTTATATCATCTTATTATGACGCGAATTCCACTTCATCATCTTGAAGTTTTAATAAACTATACTTAATGTCAAAAATAAAAAGGAGAAGACAGAAAGGTATTTAATCTAATTCAATACCTGTATTCTGGTGTTGGACAGGCTTTTGCCAAACACACCAATGATGTTGATTCGTCCTGGCTCACATAAATAATGCCAGAATGTTCCAAAATTGTTGGTGACACAACACCTCTATGATCTGAAACATAAAACAAATTAATCCATTTATTTTTTTTTATGTTGTTAAATATGAAATATATAAATGACTGATTTTAATAATCCACAATATTCATTTCAATGTTAAAACCAACCTGCTATTCTAATATTGGCTGATGTGCTCACAACAACTTGTCGCGTGAGCCTGTGCATCGTTCGACATCTGTAGCTAAGAAATTGATCACTAAATTCCAATCCATGAACCAAAAGTTCACCAGTTGGCAATAAATGAAATTTTCCATCTGCAAAATAATAAAAGTACGTGAAAAAAAAATATAATAAAAATATGAAAAAATTATTCACATTGATATATTATAATGTATCGATACATTAATTATTATTAAAGTAAAGGCAATAAATTTATTGGTCGAACGGGGGCAAATGCGAATTATTGTAGGAAAAGGTGAGATAAATCTTGGTGTCTGTTCGACCACGTTCGCACGATGATATATATATAGGTAGTGGGTATCAACTGAAGATATGGAGGGGAAACTAAAACTCCGTATTCCAGTAAGATAAGCGAAAGCACGACGCGGTTAGTAGTTATCCTAAATGGCTACACAACGTCGACCACGTCGACAACGCCTGAGTACTCGGGCACGAACTGCTTTTAATGCTTTTCCTTATTCTATAACCCTCCACCCACCCAACATTCTCGCATTTACATTAAACTTACTCGTCTTCCAAAAGCTCCACTGACATTGCTTCTGTATCCAGTGCATTTACAGCACAACTTCAACTCGTCTACTCGCTCATAATGTCTTATACACAGTCTATAAAATTGCATTGCTTCACTCTGCCATTTACTGAAATAAAATTTTCACTGCAATATCGTATATTAAATATACGAATAAAGAGATTGAAAATTTATGTCAGTTCAATAACCCACGCCATATTTTCATACCATACTTACATGCACACACACACACACACACACACACACACACCATAATTATCCTACGTATATTCATATTATAAATAATTATCGATACATAAATAAATATTGCTTCATTATTTTAGTCTGCAATAGTATGCCAAAGATAAATAAACTAGATGACTATCATTTTGTTATAAAATAGTGTAACATATATAAATGCTATGAATATTGTAATTTATTATTGTACTATTAACTATCAACAAACACATGGCGCTATATCTACATAATATGGTATCACGTTGACATTATCAATGTTCTCGAAACCGGATAAATGATTTGTCTTGCTCCTCTTACCTGTTTTCCACCTCCGTCAAACCAAATCAGACTAACGAGCGTCAGACTCATGGTCTCACTTTTCTCCACTCTGTCTCTTGCTATATATATATTACTATCACCGCTTTCCGTCTCCCTTTATACGTTGCTTCATTCTGTTAGTTACTCTTTCTCTCTCTCTCTCTCTCTCTTCCTTTAGCTTGCTGTTGGCTGTCAAGCACTCGCTGGAAATGGCTTTCATGGTTTTACCTCTCAGGACTTAATCCCTCTGGCTCGCCTTATCGTCTGCGCAACTCTCAAAGCCTTTTCTGTTGAATGCAACGTGGACGAGGATCGCATAGAGGGATGTAACTTTCAACAGACGAGAAGTAGGATGGAGAAAGAGGGGACGCAAGAGAGTGAAAGGGAGGAGAGTGCAATGGAGGTGAGATGAGAATCGATCTTCGAGCCATACCGGATAGAGGACCATCATGAGAGAGCGTTGCACCCGTGTGATTCGAGGTTATCGATCACGTTACTGTATATGGATGCATTTCATTTTATATGTATGTATGGATGTGTATATTGTATAGTATATTGGTTTATATTGACATTATGAATGTTGAGTTTGGGTTTTGTGAAAGAGTAATGTGAAAGTGGAAAAGAAAATGATATCGTTGAAGGAATCATTTTGTTCGGATAATCATAATGAAATTATTGAATAGAAGTTGGATGACCGGGGGAAAGGGAACGAGAAAGACAGGAGAGGGAGAGAAATGTGAAATTTATTGAGTTGACTTACTGTATTGAGCAAAGTTGGAAGAGAGTTAGAGAGTATGTGCGATATGAAATTATTTTTGCACATGAGCAATGGCAGTGGAATATAATACGTGGACATTTTATCCAACAATGGCAATTTCTGCTTGATATTTTTTTATTTTTTTTCATTTTTTACGTAATATATTATAAATGTTCGTTATATTTTTATATACTTGTGTGCCATATTGAGTACAATTTTTCACGCATGTTCTTCACAATCACTCTTTTATATTGTGACCAAACAACATGGCGTAATATAACTCAATAGATTTTTCATGTTTTCGTTTTGTTCGGTCTTCATTCCAAGCCTTTTCACTCTCTTTTTTTTTTGTTCTCTTTTCAAATATATTTGATGGCAATAGCCAGAATTTTTCATTACTTTTCTCATTCATAATTGCTCTCTCTCTCTCCACCTCTTTCTCTGTTCACCAAGTCATCATCCAGCATTTTAATGATTTGTTACTTTAATGCTAGTTCTAGAACAGGTCATATTAACTGCATTCGAGGCTACTTTGCTACCTAGTTTTTCCCTATTGCTTATTATTTTCACTATTGTCGTTTTGAATCTGTACTGATAGTTATAATTGAATATCATTTATTACGGTATTTTTTCTTCTCGGATAATTGTTATTCGTGATTTTTCCCCTGTTCAAAATATTCTAATAACGATTGTTGAAGACAATTGTGTATAAGACGATGATGAAAAACCGTCAGCGTTTTATTCCATGAGAAGGAAAAAAAAAATTACAGCGCTGTGAAAAGAAAAAAAAATTACGTCGTCGTGCAATTTTTATCGCGTCTTCTCCCCCTGTTCATTATCTTCGTTATATAAGACGTGTCTCATCAAACAATGACGGAACTTATGACGCGATGATGACGCTATATGCGCCACGTCAAGTGTAATGCTCACCTCCTTGTAATGATGGATATATGTGGAATGACGGCTCCTGCAGCCAAGACACCACACGCACGAGATCCTTCACGTGACTTGGTACAACGCATCTGAGAATTGCTGTGCAGCCTCTTGAAACACCCTCGATAACTTCCACCTCGACATTGTATGCCTGGGTCACAACTGAAATTTAATTCGAAGACCAATTTCTATATTTTTTATAGCAATTAAAAGAATAATAATATTTTTTTTTATGTTGTTATATATATACATATATATTTAGTTTAAGTCAATGTCAGATTGTTCAGTGTCCCGTGAATTAAGTGTGATATTTGAACGTCGAGGTGTCGGTATCATCAATGCATTGAAGCGTGATGCGACTAGACGACATGAAACGAACATAGCTCAATGTCAACTTACATTATGATTTTTTTTTTATTTTTTTTCTCGCTTTGCCATTACTTTTTGTTTCTCCAGTGATCTTTATATACGTGAACATTTTAATGATGGCGGAATATACCAACTGTGTATCAGAAAAAAAATTCTTCAATAAAATTGTTATTTTTCAATTCTCTTTATGTCATTTATAATATTCGTTTTTGTTTCAATTCATATTTTTTCGAGAATGTCGAAAGCTTTCATTAAAAGTAAATATAAAGTTGTAGATTATAATTGCCGCGATTCTGGAATTTATAATTTTAATTGCTCCTCGTATATGTTTTTTTTTGTATTTGGAAATTCAATAAAATGCTTCTGTTGCGAATTGGTATTGTTTTTGGCGTTTACTATCAGAACTTTTATTACTTCACAAACACTTCTATATTCAATTTGTTTATTTGTACAATACAAAATGTATGTGAATATATATTTAAAAAAAATTGTGACATGTAGTTTTAGAATAATAATCGATTTTGCATAAAGCTCTTGGGTTTATTGCTATGGCTGCTCTGACTGTAGTTTTTGAAAACTATCATGTTCGCGCCTTTATTGTGTTATATTTAATACACGTTCAAGCCTATACATTTACATCAAACTGCATCTGCAGACTGACGACAAAGTGAAAAAAAATGTCCATAAAAAAAAAGAATAAACTTCTCTGGAAGATTACTGTGTCTTGAATTCGCGTCTTTTTATTTCTAGGAATATAAATATTCCAGACAGGATTAATAGTGCGGATGCTGTGTATTAAATAAAATCCCAACTGTGTTATTGTTTTCTTGACATTGTGAATGAAAGTGAAAAGTGCATTCAAGTGCATGTAAATTGATTATTGATGGAGAAAAGCATTTATGCATGCAACGATCCTATCACGTCCCATCATTGTCAAGTGTATAAATAATCATAAAATATATAAATAACATTTTTAAATCAAAATTTATTCTCTCTATACACATTTTTTTTCGTGATAAATATCAGATTACTTATTTTTTATAAAATATTAGAGGCAAATTTTTTTCATATAAAATTTTATGATCAACTATATGAAAATATATTTACGATAAAGTCTATAGCATAACGCAAAGTTTTAATTAACGATCACACGTAGCGGGGGTGAGGGTACGCCGTGCAAGAAAGATAGAAAATGGGGGTGGTCTTGTGTGTTATGTGGTGGTCTGTATGTAGTTTATGAGTTAGGTCGAGCGGTTGGTAATCCTGAAAGTGCCCGCACCAGCTCTGCGGCAGCTCTTGCGGATTTGCATTGAAATTATATTTTTTTTTAATGGTTTTTTTCCTTTTTTTTTTCTTTTATTCACATAGCGGTCAGTATAATTAAGTCAGTGGCGATAGATGTCTTTGTATACAAAATGATATTGTTAATCTCTTGATAAAGATGTGATTATAAAATATCTTATCAGAAGTATATATTCATAAAATTTTCTAATACAATTTTTGATAATCAATCACATCAATTCAATACATATTAATATATGAATATTATTTCGACAGATATAGTCGTATTCCATAAATATATAAAAATTTACAACAAACAGAAATATATTGAAAATATATTGAAAATAAACTATATATCTATAGACAAACTGGTTCGGATATTGGTCCCCCTTTTGTTTTATGGATGTGGTCACTCCATATTTTTACTTTTTGCCACGATTGTTCTCTTACACATTGAATAACCATCGAGATATGCACCACCATACGACTTTATATCTTATCGTTACCATACGAATTCTCTTATATGAACTAAATTGGTGTGGAATATGGACCCCTCCCCCTAATAGAATATAATGAACATTATAAAAAAATAAAGAATATTTTTCTCTTTGTTATTATCGACGGCAAGTGCCATATCTCGCTCATTTCATCTCTTTCTTACATTTTGGTAATTTTTTAAAGCTGAATAAAATATTGAAAATATACGCTATGGTCCTAATATGGGCTTAGGCCCATATTTCCATCATCACATGTTTTACATTAAAATATAAATAAAATTTTTGTAACTGTAAAATATTAAGAAATACCATTCGCTATCTAATCTATGACCTCATGACTTAAACTTACAATAAATTGCATAAAGCGATATATTGTTGAAATTGTAATATTACCTGAGTAAGTAGTTACTCAGGTAATAAGTACCTCAGTCATGGAACGCAGTACTCGTTTCATCTAAAGCCTTCTATGGGAGGGCCCCATATTAAACGCATGGCCTAAATTCGAACCAGTTCCTCTATATATATTTTTTTTTCTTTTTGAATATATAAGAGAATATACAAGTGAATAAAAATAACGTTGATATATATATATATATATATATATATCAATATATATCAATATATGAACTTACTAGCTCGAACTTGAACATCGCGGCTGAGTACACGACCAACGGAATTGCTTGCAACACATCTATACGCGGCGCTGTGAACATCCTGTCGAAATGCCGCCGCCTGAAACGGAAGGAGTACGAGTGTGCCATTTCTAAGGACCCTTCTAACGCCGGGAACGTCACCGGCCGGAAGTCCGTCCGCGGTTGACCAGTCGATGTTGGCTGTTGGACTGCCGGATGCGGCGCAGTCCAGCCAAGCGCCGCTTGAATTTGAGAACTCCACCCTTGATGGTGGCTCGATGAGGAAACTCGGTCCACGTAAATGAGCATCGAACCCATGACCACCGGTCGAGGAGACCACGGCAGCTGCGCCTGTTGATATTTACACAAAACCAATACATTTAATTATTTAATCGATTTAATTTCAACACATTTTCAACGATAAAAGAATAGAATAGACATTTTTATTTTTTTATTTTTTGAATTAAAAATCAAATTTTGTGTTTTAATGTTTATTACATATTTAAATATTCATTTTTTATTGAATGCGAAATTCTTGAATCAATGAAACCAAACGATATTTGCATGCGAATTCCATCCCAAATACCAGAGAATTGCGGATGAAAAATTCTTGGCAGTGAAATTCCTTTGGCAATTCACCATTGTCATAGCATTATTTTTCATTATTACTATCTACATACATATATATATATATATGTGAGACCTCTATTTTTGGTTGTCATATATGGTACACTGATTCTCTCTCGCTTGAATCAGCAGGAATGCGAGCGCAAAGATAAATTGAAACGCGCACATTTCTCCTTTTTATTCACGAAATTTTTTTTCATCTTGATTTCCATCTTCCCATGTCACATATTCCATATACCACATGACTTTTTGAATTGCCTATGTGTAAATAGGCAGATATATATTCACAACCCAGTGAGTGTTGATGCGATTCTTCATATAATTTTCAAAGATTTTTATATACGAGACAGTTGTAGAGGAATATTTTCATAGCTAGATAATTTTACAGTGATAAAAATCTGCGTTTTTTCATGTATATATTACTGTGAACGTTTGTATGGTTATTTGAGATAGCGGGCGGTGTCTTTATTCAACGATATTTCCGTGAGAGATGCATATATACACCTCAGTATCTCACTGTCACATAAATATTCTCCGTCATTCAAATCGATATGTAGGTTAGTGAGACGATGTATTTGATGTGAAGCCTTCGAGTGCAAAAAAAAATTGTCAAAGTTGGAATTTATTCAAATTGTGATATCTACATGTGGCAATAATTTATTCGAATTAGATGTAATGAAAAATATATAATTCTGATGGATTCTATATCCGTATTTTTACTCCTCTCATCTGTTCCCTCATCGCTCATACATCAGCTGCAATAGAAAATATATATGTGTATAGCATATAATAGATCCTAATTAATATAACGCTTCAATAAACTGATTAATCGGTTTCGCGTTGCACCATCTGGGAAATTATATCAATTAATTCTTAAAGGTAGCTCTGTCGATATATTGAAAAAAGTATATATAACATGTTTCAACTAGTTTCACATTATTTCATATAAAATCAATAGTAAAACGACAATTTAATTTCATCTACTTCTCGACGTGTCACGAAAAATGGCGTACCGGATTCTATAAATTGCGCAGTACTTCTTTTATTTTATTTTATTCATTTTTTGTTTGTTGGTGATATCGTGCGGTGTGAGAAAATAAAAATAAAATTGAGACTGATGATAAAAGTGCACAGCCCAGCATCAGGATTTCTGGTACAGAAAATAGTGAGGGGGGAATGACTAGAGATATACAGAGACAGAAGCAAAGAAAAAAGGCAAAGAGAAAGAGTCGATAGGCGGAACAAACTAGGTCGATTGAGAAGTAGAAGGCGTCGACGTTGAACGATTGAATTCACAGATTCTCACTGCAGCAAGTGTGTGTATAACAGTATGTCTATGTGTTTCTCTATACATATATATATGTGTATGTGGGTGTAGTAGCAGCGGGTGTGCCAATACTGAAAAGAAAGATTGAGTTGTCAAATCTATTATAGATATAAATGTGAAATTGTACACATCGATATATTTGTTGTGCTGGAGTATATTTTCGCGATCGTGTGTGAGATTATTTTTATAAAGACGCGCTCAACACAACAATTACATTTGCTCCGATTCACAAACGAATAGAAGCAAAAAAAAAAACATAAAATAAGTAAAAGAAAGGAAGTCTATACCAGTATAGGTACAGGCCAAACGATATTGATACAGACAATACATCGACTTATTATCTATCGTTTTTTCTTCGACTCATTCTCTCATACACTGCTGTTATCATATATCCACTTCTGACATATGACTTTTTTTTTATCTATTTACTTTTTCTATCTCGTTCATTTTTTATTTCTTTCATTGTATTGTTTGCTGAGAACACCATTAGAGCACTTTATTGTTCCGGCTATTACATCTCAATTTCAATCCAATCGCTATCATACGATACTCGAGACTAATGGAACGGTTTGTTTGCATGAAAATTTTTCGATTAAATCCATTTCTTCATAAAAATTCAAGTGTGTGTATATACCCATTCACATATAAATCTATATATACTCCGGACGTATATACAATATATTATACGAAAATTTTAATCGCTATATATAATTCTATATATTTCACTAAGACATCTCCGACATAATGTCTATAATCTTTAGAGCTTCTTAGATAGAAACACTTGAAGTGTAAAATATTCACCCTCTCTACTTGAGTCGTGCTCGAGACGACGGCGACTTCACAATTGATCGTTGCTAACAACCATTGCATAGCTTATCATAATTTGTTCAATATTTATCTAATATATATGTATATTTATTTGCAATTGAAC
>CAJUYH010000451.1:104609-126845 GCA_910591685.1 Galerucella tenella | reverse complement strand
CAACTATTACTGAGTTACATTTCGTTAGTCAGACCAATTTGTATGACCGAACAGCCCCTAAACATAAAAATTATCAGCCGGGAGAACACTATGAATGCCTTTCAGAGCGAGTGAGACGTCTATAGTAACTCTGCTCCCCTTCTGTTATATAATGTTAACTCACAATGTCTCAGTCTAATGTGTATGTGCCCTTCATGCACAACGTATAGTATTCAGTATAGTTCGGATCTGTTGGAGCACATATAACTTAGTAAGCCTTGATAACATATTTGGAAAATTAATGAAGTTTATTTATTTTTTGTGGAGCTTTAAAGCGTCTGATAAAAGCTTGGTCCATGGAAAGTGTCTGTGACTTATGATACTATTTTAGAATATTATTCTACAAAACATATAGAAAAATCAGACATATAAATTTAAGGAACTTTTATTTTTAGATACCTTTATCACCTGATACCTGCCCAGGTGCCCTTAGGCTAGCTCCACAAACACACAGGTATTCAAAGCACACGATACTGAGAACCTAACATTCCATCTATTTGAAAATAAGTTATGTCTTGGACTATTAGATAATGCAGTCAAACGCATTCAAAAACTCATTTTGAATGTTTCCAATAAGTGAGTGACGTAACTAACTGCTTCCGGAATTGGTTCCTAGGGATGCAAAATGTATCTCTGTGTAGAATACTTTAAGAAATAATTGTATTTGGAAGTTATCTACTGTTTTTATTTCCAAGACAGCCCCCGTATTTTAACAATAATGCAGTATTTTATAATATAATGCGTAGAGTGAGCGTGAATGTAAAACGTATGTAAAATCAATAAATAAGTAGGGTATTTAGTTAATTGTTATGCTTCCATGGAAATTCATTTACAAACCAGTTTTTGAAAAAATGTTTTAATGTGGAATGTTTCAGTACCACACACTGTGGAAAAGTCGATGTAATAAAATCGGATATAATTTGACTAGTTCAAAACACAAAGCCGCGAGAATTTGGTAATATTTAATGAAGAGCGAAAAAATTGCGCGAGATATCACGAGTAAGGACAAACGAATTTCGCGGTTGAAACAAAACAAGTAGTTCGCGCTTTTCTGTTGTAAAGTGAAGGTGTGTGATATCTGACCTTTATTTTTGAAGTGTTACTTGATTTTTGATACCGTGTATTATTAATGATTGTAGGATTTAATCTGTAATTCATCAGGTGCGTTGAAATTTTAAATCATGATTGTTTTTTAAGTATTTGTCATTTTTAAAATACTTGTGGTATGTCGACGAGTAGAATTTTTGAAATTTTTATTACCGAACAAAATTTTTTTTGTTCATTCACCTATAAACATTCTCTTTGTTATTAATTTCGGGAGATCAAACCACAATCTTTTTTGTGTTTTTACCGAATTTTTAAAATAAAAACATGAAAAATATTGTGGTTTGATTTTCAAACATAAACAACATTAAGAAGGATAAATATACCTCAAAGAACATATACATGCCTTATAAAGGCCTTTTCAATATGAGGTTTTTTCTACAAAAATAGCTAATATTATACAGTGTCGTCTTAAAATAATGCACCGTATGGAAAACTTATTTATTAAAGGTTTTTCGACAAAAGTTTATTCTTGGTAAAATTAAACTTGCACCAACAAATATTAGTAATACTTCCCTAATTTACGAGGTTCCTTCAAGAATTTTATCTACATCTTGACTTTCGACATTCTTTTGGGATGGCACTGTATACCCATATTAATTTTTCTCAAATTTCCCCACTAATTTTTATTAAATGTTGGAAACATGTATGTGGATCAAAATCTTCGAAAAACAATTTCTTTATTGCAAAAGATAACTGGTTTTACCTTTCTCTTTTGTTAAATAATAATATACCATAAATATTTCTTGCAAACTTAACAAGATAATATTTAATTACTTCTCCCGAAACCCATTTGTATTAACTTTTTTGGCTTAAGATTTTTGAATAATTTGACTAACATTCAATTTTTTATAAAATCTTCTTAATATTTTCCTGTTACGTCCTGTTTCTACATAATTGACAGGTTTTTTATGCATTTAAATTAATTCTTGTTTTTATAATACCATCTGTGTTGACGTATTTCGCCGAATATTGCAGTTATTGTGATCAAACTGATTAAAAAAGTAGTTTTTATGGCATGGTTACGGAATTCCCCATCTGTAGTTTTTTTTATAAAGGCCTGTTACTTCACTCAGCTGCTAAAAAAACGGCCACCTTAAAATGTTTACAGATTTTATTTCTGTTTTTGGTCCAAGATTGATATACATTGATAAAATTTCCTGGATTTATACACACTAAAGGAAAATTTCCATCATCCAAGTTTCAGATACCCAGTGGTGTAATAAACAAATGAAGCAAATATTCATTGCGTCTGATAGCCAGATTGCTTTAAAGCAGGTATGGACAACCTTTGACATGTTGAGGGCCAAACTTTAGTGTTCAAATACGTTCGCGAGCCGCATTTAAAAGTAGTACATTTTAAAGTAGTGTTGTAGTGCTAATAATTTTTTGCGATAGATATATAGACATGAAATAATACGACAATGTTATTATAATATCAATTTATTAAAATAACAAAATTAAATAATAACATTATAATTAAATTGTTAAATTTGGAATTGTTACAAACTACGAAAGTTAAATAGCGATACCGGAATCAATGAGACACTTGAGCTTTAACTTGGGAAACTAATCCATCGATGTTTGGATTAATTCCACTAATACAAAGACGTGAAGGCAAAACGAAGGAATGATCTAGAATCGTATAGTGTAGAACAGTTGAGAAGAAATAATCTTGTGTTGCGCCGCCAGTGAGGCGGCAATCATCGATGGCTTTGATGTTTGCCGCCTCACTCTTTGATGATCGCCGACACAGGTTTTTATTTTGCAATATGATAAAAAATTCTCAGTTGAACGTCTACAATCCGACGCCTACAATCCAATAAAAAATTCACTCGCGTCGTGGTTTCTTAAAACCACACAATGTTTTTTTTAAATTAGGTTTTTCAAAATGTCTCGCGGGCCGGATCAAATCATGTGTGTGTGTGTTTTTTTTTTGGGGTGACATTCACTGAGACCTGAAAGATCTATTGTGCCCCCTTACTTCTACTCAGTTTCTGAGGAGAGTCTCAGAAACTAGTAGTTCCTTTAGACCTATTTCTCGGAGAAATTTTAGGATGTCTGCAGGCTTCAACTTAGGCAAATGTTCCTCTTCTATCCAGTAATCTCCTAGGTGCTGTGCTCTAGGATTCTGAAGTGCTGTGCAGTTGGAAAGTATGTGGATGGAGGTTTCTTCTTCCATTCCACAAAATCTGCATTCTTCTTCCTCCACTATTTTGAGCTTTTTCAGGTGCCCATTCAGGCGACAATGTCCCGTTAGAATCCCTGTTAAAACTCTTAGCGCAGTTTTACTTTGACTTATGCATTCTTTTGATCTCAACAGGTTGTAGTCACCCAGAAGAGTCTTTGATTGTATAAGCACTACTAGATCTTTCCAATGGTCAGATCTTTTCTTTTTCTCGGCTTTACTTATTTCTTCCAATATTACATTGGGGCTGATTCCGCAAAAGGGTCCAGGCCCCCAGAAAGGTATTTCAGTCCCCCTCTTTGCTAGTTCATCTGCTATTTCATTTCCTTCTATTCCAGTGTGTCCTGGAATCCTTAGTAATGTGACTATGTTGTTCTAGGCATTCCCACACCATTTTGGAACTGAGCTCAGTGCCTTAATGGCTGCTTGACTATCCGACATTATGATAATCCTTTGTCTTCTGTATCCTTTATCAATATTGAACTGGGCGCACATTCTTATGGCGTGGATTTCAGCTTGAAAGGTACTTGGGTTTTTTCCCAAGCTTTCAGAGTGTTTGGTTCCTGGCCCGAACACTCCCATCCCAGTTCCTTCCATTGCTTTTGAGCCGTCTGTGTACCATTGAATGGCATTCTTTCCAAGTCTGGTAATGGTATTTGGATCCCATTCCTTCTTCTTGCTCATTTCCGTAACGAATTTCTTTGAAAAGTTGTACTTTTTCACCATACCGTCTTGTGGCATGTCCCAAGTTGTCTGATTTCTAAGAAGTGAGGAGGTGTTTTTTTAATGATCCCCTCTCTACTTAGTCTGTATCTTGTTCTTTTTGCAACACTTTCCACCACCATATGTAAAGGGGTGAGGTTGAGAATCACTTCCATGGCTGCCGTTGGGCATGTTCTCATTGCTCCTGTTATGCATATACAGGCTAGTCTTTGAATTTTGGAGGAGAGGTTTTCTCTCGTCGTCAATAGGCTAGTTCTACTACTCCACGCAATGGCTCCATAAGTGATGATTGGTCTCACTATGGCAGTGTACATCCAGCCGGATCAAATCATACAGCGGGCCGGATCCAACCCCCGGGCCGGCTGTTGCCCACCCATGCTTTAAAGGTTTCGAAGTCTACAACTTGTGCGCCTTAAATAGTTTGGAACATGGAGCAATCCCTTTAAATGAACTGTCTATATACACGCGTTACAGCCAGCTGCGGAGTATCGGTAAAGTTAAAGGCGCTAGGCCGAGCCACCGTATATAGACAATGAAGGGTTCACTCGTCGTTGACAATTTCATGTAACGCTTATAAAAACTTTCCGAAAAACGGTTGTTAAAACACACGTGTGTCGTATATACAGGGGTTGCGTGAATTACAACCTTCATAGCTTGTTTTCCTATCATTGTTTATTTGGTCTGCCGTAAAAGTTGGCGAATGTTCTCTAATGAACTGTTGCGCCTGATTGAAGATTTTTGTGCAACCCATTTTTGTTTCATCCACCTTATGATCCTCGTGCCCTGTTACTCAGACTACCATAACCTCACAATGATCTCCAAATGCGTTTAAGACACCGATGCAATCTCATAGTAGCTTAGAATCAAGTGCATTTAGCTCACTCTTAGCTGTTGGTGAAGATGGCCACTGAACGACATGTCCTTTCCTGCCTTTTGATTTCTTCAACGCAGTGGTGAATTTCCGCCACCTTCGCTTGGAAAACTGCGACGTCCTTATATAGGCTTATTGGAATAGCAATCTTTTGTTTCAACCATACAATTCCGGTTCCTAAGTACACCTACTTTTGTTTTGAAGCCGTCTGTTTACCTGGATGTCTTAACCTGTATTGATACATCTTTCACCTTCCAGTCTTCCCAACTGGTAAAGTTATTTGGAACTTATAATTAGAGGTATATCTCTTGGCCGTTTCATCAATAGATTGTCTTATTAAGACATCCGCTTTTAGCTTGTATGTTGTTGACTTTGCAGTATTCTGTACGCTACAGATCTGTCTTCGCCTTGTGTAAAAATGTATAGTGGTGCCAGAATCAGCAAGACTTTCTCCATCACTCTTGTGAGAGTGGTTTTTATGACTCCCGTAATGTACAGGCAAGCTAGCCTTTGTGTGATACTCAATACTGTCTTTGTCCATCACACTACTGATCCATAATTTGTCTAACATTTCTTATGTATAGCCATTGGGTTAGTTTCTTCCACATATTCTTCTGCTTCTGCCCAGGGCAGTGGTAGCTTTCTTTGTTGTCTTCTGAAGTGTTTCGTGAAAGCCTTTGATCAAAATGAACTCATAGGTACTTTGTTTCATTGGCATTGACTTTATGCCTTGTAGTGCTTATAATTTGTGTTTTCTGAGCATTGACTGTTAGTCTGTCTTGTAAGCACCAATTATCAACTAAATTTGAGGCTCCAAGATAGTAAAAGCCTGCTGTGGACAGTTTTGTAAGGAGGTCGTCTACTAAGGCTACACATTGTAGTGGTGATAGCAATTCTCCTTGTGGAAATACTCTTCCCGTCCTTGCCTTGATGGCGACCTTCCCCCAGGGGAAGATGAAAAAAATCCCATCTAATAGGAACATAATATCTACTTTCAATAAATTTAATCTATCTACTTTGTATTGCAATGAAAAGTTATTTACAAAGTACTCAAGATAAATCAGTTTCAAGCTAATACATCATCCGTAACTAAATAGGTACTTACTATCCAGCTGTGGGACGATTCGTTTATATAACCTTGTAGATAAATGAAATTTTTTTGTTTTCAGAAAATTATGTTGTTGTTGTTGTTTCATGCAAAGAGGAAAAGTTTCGGCTGTTATATCCAACATCGTGTCATCATTCAATGGTTTCCAGAAACAATTACTGTAAAGTCTGAGTAGTCCTGTAATTGTTTTTGGATCAATTAAGTCCAGGGTTCGTTCATAAACTGGCCCTAGGTAAATTTTAAGATGCAGAGGTGTAACAAGGACTTCTTAAAGTTAGGAGCAGCTTACGAAAGGCGTACTTAAATTCCTGACGGGCATTTGTGCAGTTTTACTTTAGTTTATGCATTCATTTGATCTCAACAGGCTGTAGTCACCAGAAGTATCTTTTCCTTTTTTGGCGTTGTCTATCTTTCTCAGTATAACATTGTAGATTTTTTCACAAAAAGGCTCCGACCCGTAGTGCGTTTCAACACCAGGATGTTCCAAGGTCAGTCAAACCACACAGGAATTCGTCAACCGTCAGATTCGACATTAACAGGGATTCTACACCTCCTTGTAGACATCCTCTTGTTGTGCAGGTGGAGAAGATGTGTTTACTAGTCCTCGTCTCTGCTACTCTAATGATGTGCTGTGTACACATCTTCTGTTCAATGCTCTTTTGATAGCCTTACGTGGAGTATTGTCAAATGCTCCTTCCATTTCTAAAAACGCACTACAGTTTCTTGCTCTGAGGTCTGAGGCACTTCGTATATCTGTTTGACGTTTGTCGGTAGCGCTTTCTTGAGATAGGCTCAAAACATTAATTCGAGAGCGTCATATTCAAAGAGGGCTTAGCTACATTGTAGAACTTTTGTATAAAAGAAAATTAGGTTATGTGAACTGAAAAGTACCTGTACTATCGGTAGATTGCGTTTACAAGGGAAGTTTCCGAACACCCTGTAACTAGCTCCTTACCACACCTTTTACATGGTTTTTTGGTGAATGGTAGTTATTAGCAATCAATATTCATTTTACTTTTGACATTTACAAGCAAATCAACATCTGATTCGTTGTCTGTTTCTTATCTCGATTTCTTACTTTCAATAGCTAATAATGCATAATGCAGTAATTAATAAAAGTGCCTCACAGCCATACAAACAATTAAAATTCTCTAGATATTCCAAGAAATTACCCCTCTGGGAAAGGATACGCCAGTCATGAAATATTTATATGTGCTACACACTATTTTGGCATTTTTCTTGAAAATTTAAATCAAAAATGAATTTACTCGTCACTTTTCTCGCGTACTATATGTTTACTTCCCCATCCCTACTTTAAGAATCACAGTTATTTGATATTTTTCAATACATTTCATCTTAAAGTTCACCTGTTATTTTTCATGGTCTGTTGTTGAATGTAGATCAGCTTACAGTATATAATTATCCACTACTACCTGATTTCCAACTCACTTTCATTTATACAGCGGCTAAATTTTGAATAATTTTACAAACAATTCACTTTTTACTAAAATCCTGAAATAGGTCGATTTTTAATTTTAAATGCCAATTTCTTCAATAATATGATAATTGTTAATTAAAATGTGGGTCTTTTATATTTGTATTTAAAACGTCCTTTAACTCTGTATTAAGTAATAGTATAGTTGGTAAATTATTATTTATTTTTTTATTCAGTTTGAGAATTTGATACTAATGTTAAAAATTATTTTAGGTGACACGACCGGTATTTAATAAACTTTTTATTTTATTAAAAAAATAAGAAAGCTAAAGAAATACGAAAAGCGATTAATCGTCAAGAATCAAGCTGATATGTCAATTAAAATACCATATGATGTTTTGTCGGATACAGCACATTTCAAGTGAAAAAGTTTTGAAAGTAAATGATGGTTACTTCAAGTGAAACCCAAAGCATGTAAATAACAATTTTTATAGGATGTGAAGATGAAACGAAAATTGAGCAACAGATATGCGATTTGATTAATGCAAAGTACCCATCAGCCGATCAACAGTCAGTGAAATTGATAAAAAATGTAAATAAAAGGGTTATTTTGAAAATATTCAAAATTCTGGACGTCCTAAGTTATCAAAAAAACGTAAAACTTAATGTTGCGTTAAGTGATGTTGAAATTCAATCCTCATATTACTTCTCAGCCAATGATGCAATTGAACCTAGTTTTTTGTTTAACAAACCCTACAAAATACAAATAAAACAGAACACAGAGCCAGATGCTGCAAATGCAATACGCATATATACAGATGGTTCGAAAATGAAAGAAGGCTCAGGATGTGGAGTTTACTCGAGAGCACTAAGCCTAAAAATTAAGTGGGGAATGGGAAACAATACCAGCGTGGTTCGAACTGAACTGGCTGGTATCTCAATTGCCACAAATAAAGAACTAACCAGAAGATGAATTTCTGGCAAAAACATAATAATCTGCACTGATAGTAGACAAGCCCTATTAGCCTTGAACAGACAACGTGTTATATCGAGGATAGTACTAGAGTACCACCAAGATTTAGCTGACGCCTCGGCAGATAACAATATTATCCTGAGGTGGGTTAAAGGGCACGACTGGGGTAAAGGTAATCGCATTGCCGATTCTTTAGCAAGGGAAGCCACTGGACTAAAAATTCTAGGACCCAGTGACACCTACGGCCTAACGACTTCGACAATTGCGGAACTAGCCAAACGTTACACCCATGCTCAATCCCTTAAGAGATGGGATGGAATCAAAGGATGCAGTCTTGCCAGGATCACCCTGGGCGACCCTGGGAAGCTGGCGCCGAAGAAATATTTGGCGATGACCAGGAAAAACCTACGTTTAACAGTAGGATTTCTGACTGGTCACTGTCAACTAAGGAAACACCTCCATACTATGGGGCTAGTGGACACACCTCTATGCAGGATGTGTGAACAGGAAGATGAAACTGTCAGGCATGTCTTATGCGAGTGTCCGGAGTTATCGTCAATAAGAGAGTGTGTGTTCGGTGAGTCTTGGCCTACACCTGCCGATATAAAGGAGATGTCTCCTAGTGTCCTGTTCACCTTCCTGAGAAGGACAGGATGGACAATGACCTAGGAGGACAACTCCTCGGGAGGATGTACAATGGATCACATGTGGCCTAAGTGCTGTGAGCCTACACTCACCCTCCCTACTCTACAGATACAGATACTTCTCACCAAATTTTAATGCTGGAATACGGAATGTACGATCCCGATCGCTTTATGCAGTTTTGTGACATTTTGCAGAGTTTATGTAACTGCAATCCACCTTTTATTAATCAAGTAGATGGCATTTCGAGCAATTAATTTAGCTGAAAATATGTATCAATTAATTTAATATTGTAGGTAGTTGAATTATTGTAAAATTTTTCTCTAATTGAATTAAATTATAGTACATTCAATAGCCTTAGTGGTGTGCGTTATCGTTTGTGACGTATATCCGGGCTTTGGGTATGTCGTTTATTTTATTTGCCATTTTGACATATAAGTAACCTATTCGTCATTATTTAGGCACAACATTGGAACAATCGGCATTTGAAATTAAAATTGACCTAGTCCTGGATTTTTATCTAAAATAAATTGTTTGCAAAATGATAAGTTTGCTCCATAATTTAAACGCTCTCTGTATAACGATTATTACAATATTAACAGCTTAAACGGATTAAAATTGTGAAAAGTTCCATATTTTTATTCATAACAATGACAATCATCAATAAAATTTTACAGTTACTCAGATTAACTTGATATTGTTTGATAATTTAGTATCTATTTCTTAGAATAAGATAACATCTATTATAACCAAGAAAATTCATTAAGAAAAAATAAGTTTTCGAGGTTAGTAACAAGAATATATATTTTTAACTTGAACAGCAAAAAGTTTGGCGCAACCGTTTATCTCAGAAATGTTGCTCTCACCATGAGTTATGAGTTATGATTGAATATATAGTCAAGATTGTTTCTCAAAGATGGCGCTGTTTTCGTAAATAACTAAAATTTTACGTTGGTAGCACACAAGAAATGGTAGAATTGGTAAGATTTTCTGAGCTGTCTGCTGTTTTATGAGCTGTTGGTCTATATGTCGACCATTACTTCTTCTTGGGGTTGTTTGTATATGTAAACACGTGTTTGTGTATTGAGTTGTTTCATTTTGTTCTTGTGTTTTTGACTACAATTATAAAATGGGATTTGTTCGTTGTTGTGTTCCATAGTGTTTCAAATATTTACAAGCATCATATTACTGCGGATGAAAGAATGAAAGAAACTAAAAAACTTTGCACCTCCTACTTTACATTTACCTGGTAAGTTTTTTTGTCTTATTTGATTAGAATTAGAATAACGTAGGTATTTTTTAATTTTCGCAGAATTTAATGAAGATAACAATAAAGAAAATTGTTTGCATTTCCCACCTAGGCTGTTATCGAAACTCCACCAAAAATAAGAGGTAATTACTGTCAATTTTTTCAACTCACAATTACTTATGTTGTAGAAATGTTGTAGAGATCGTTTATTCATTGATAAAATAAAGAGTGTTCTTTTTTAATATCTTGTTTTATTTATTAACCATAAGGTATTTGAAACTCTTTCAAGTTAGCAGTAACAATTTTAGGTTATTGGCTTTCCACCACTTTCAAAGTACTTTCTACTTTGGAAATGCATTAAGTGCCAAAAACCCGAAATTGTTACTTCTGACTTGAGAGGTTTCAAAACAGGATTTTGAAAAAATGGAATGGACAGGAGTTTTAAATTTACCGCCTTTGAAATTGATAGATTTCTGCTTAATTTTCTCTCTTAATATATTATGACAACTACAGATGGCAGCACATTTGATGAAGCCAAAAAATTCATTAGAGAGGGCAGTCTTTTGGTTATATTATTATGTGGTCTGCGGCTCTCACCAACAGTTATGATTTCTCAAACCCCAAAATCCCTCCTCCGCTGTGGCGGAGTCGTATATTGAAAATTCAGTTTCAAAAGGGATGAAGATAACAAGACAACTATTTCATAGTAATTAGGCCACACCGACAACAAATACTGGTGCTACAGATGGTAGATCTCTCATCGATGGAATAGAAATTTCAATCAATAGCAATTATCAAATTTTCAAATGTATAAATGGTTAGTAGACTCCGTTTGACATAAGAAGTAGCCACGTGAAGTTTGCCAACTGTCTTGCGCATAAGTCAAAATCGGTGTTGTTTATCTATGTCGCCTCGTAACGACCGTTTAATGGCGTTGGTGTTACAAAATTCCGCCAATCGTTAATTGGAAGTATAAGTATTTTAACCATACCAAGTATCTTCTGTATGTTCCTTGTGGTATATTATTCATTCTTTTTTAATTTCTTGGGAAATTAAACCACAATATTTTTAAATTCTTTATTTCAACGTTTCGGTAGCGTTCCAGCTACCGTTGTCAAGAAAAAATAAGTAGAAATTAATTTTTTTATCCCTAACTGATACAACAGAAAAAATTTGACAACTAGACAATCAAAAATTATTTTGAAGTTTAAGACTGCAAAATTTTGTTATCAAATTTTTATTAAGGTCCATTCATAGTAGATCATATCTGTGGCAAAATGTGCAATGAAATATTTCATTTTATGACATTCCAACGATATGATAGTCTACTAGAAATGGAATCCAGTGAAGTGCACGTTCCAGGAACGGTTTTTATTGGGATAGCGCGTTTTTTCGCTTATATTGGAAATGTTGTTAATAAAACGCGTTTCTTGATAGTTTTTTTGTGTATGAATATTTAAGTTGTTGAAATATGTATACTCAGTTTTGTGATTTTGTGTATTGAAATATGTATCGATTAACAACTATTCAAATTATAAATCATAAGAAAACCTGGATAAAAACTTATGATGCTATCCTGATAACGCAGGTAATTGATTATTGGACATTTCTCTTTCTAACATTGGTAACCAAATTTGAGTACATTCGGCTGAAATACTAGCTACACATTTATCTGCATTTAGTTGGATTAAAGCACTTTCTTTGATTTTCCGTCTTTTATTATTGGGTTCTTTTAATATTATTTTTGATGAATCCCATTGAATTTGATGACCCTCTTCCCAAGCATGTTTCGCATTCACATGATATTTGATATATGCAGTTTTATGAAGATTGTTCTTCATTCTTTGGTTTCGTTTTTGTTAGTATTGATCTCAATGTATTATTCGATTTAAAACTAGTTCTAATATTGAATTGGTTACCAATTTTTTTAATTCTTTCCGATAAACCCTTAACATACGGGATTGTTAAGTTCCTAAAAATTATGTAAGCTGAATTATTAATATTATTGTTATGCCCACTATGCAAATAATTGTTACAGTCACGTAAATTTAACATCACATTGTGCTAATGTTCTTCCCTTTTTTCCTCTTGTTTTCATCACATGAACATCTTCACAACCGCTTATGCCCAGCTTAGGGCTGTTCACTTTTGTGATGTTACAGCTGAACTTCTCAGCGATGTTAAAGCGCTGCCTTTTTACATTACTGTGATGTTACTAGAACTTCCTCAAAAGGAAGTCTTTATAATGAACTGAAAGCAACATTTCAGTTACATTCAGAAATGCCTTTTAACATCTAGTACATGTTGATGCAATGTCTATAAAACAACATCTCACCAATGAACTGAATGCAACATTTCAAAAACGATACAGTATATTCTTTTAGATGCTGTATGGATGTTACTTAGACCTCTAAATAATACACTTAAAACATTCTAGATTACACCGTATATATGTTTCAGCAAATACACGGTGAGCAACTAAAAACGCCGGCTGCCGACCATATCTCAAAAAAGAGTCATGATTCAAATTAAAAAAAAATACCTCAAGGAAAATGAACCTGAAAAATATTTTTGTGGTACTGAAATATTCGCTAGGGGATGGAAAGAACACTTAAAAACATATAAAATAATTATCACCAAGAAAGAAGAACTGAAGGTATCCTATACATCATAAAGATTTCAAAAGCTGCATTTTTAGGTCCACCTTTTGGTATATGTCTTTTTTGGAGATAATCACAGTATTATGATTTCGAGTGCTCATTCCACCCCTAGTAAGGAACCTCATAAATATTTTCTAGCGATTTTCCTTTCCAAAAGGTAATTTTTTTTTGTACCAATATTCTTTACTGAGATGTGGCCTACAGCCGTTCTTAGTTGTTCACCCTGTATATTTAAAATAAAAATGCAATAAAAGATTTAAATAGTTTATTAACTAAGTAGGTATTATTGAATAGAATACTGAAAGAAAAAACAAATCCAACCTTAAAATAAATATATTGTCCAGAAAAAGAAAAATAATTCCAACCTAAAAACAAATATCCTGCACGAGAATCCAACCTAAAAGAATATAATAGTGTAAGCATATTACATAACAAGTGTGGAAAGTGATATATGACACATATATGACACAAAAATTGAATTTGTGTAGCTGTATATTATATCAAGCTGTAGTTGCTATACCGTAACACGATTTAAAACTGTATTGATGAAGATTACTGATACCTTTATAGCTAATTTACAGAATATTCATTAGAATAATTTTTTAATATTGAAACTATAAAAAATTCAAACTATCAAAACTTTACGAAACGTTACGGTATATCAACTACTATTAAAATATAACCTAACTAAATTATTCTAGAAGTTGAAAAAACCTCTTATTTTGTAAACTATTGCTATTGTATAATGTTAAGGTACAGTTCCTCCACCCGGAATTTCAATATTTATGATTTTGGAATAAGTACTCACCGATAACTGTTGTTCGTCCATTATAACAATATAATTAAGAAAATGCTTTCACTGAAATGAAACCACGCTGCCACCACTTACAACCACTTGCGTCTAGCCGGAAGTTGTAGGTTAGACTGTTTTGTGGTAATGTTTGCCCGCAGGCACGCATGCGTATTACTTCTCCAGTTTATCTTGAGGTGCGCATGCGTCTATGCAGTTTTCTGTTTCTTATTTTCTGATACATCCATGAAGACTTTATCTCCCAATTATATATTGTTATTGTGATGTTTAATATAACGAAGATATAAAATATTACTGGGAGTTTTATAAACTAACATCGTGTAAACATAGTTGCAGGAAGTTACTAAAGAGAAGCTCGAAAGATGTAAAAGTAACTACAAAATATGATCATCTCAGAAACATTATACTTCGTAATATTGCAGTAATGTTCTGTATTTAACATTAGTGAGACCTGTACAAATTAACATCGTATGGATGTTTCCAAAAAGAAGTTGCTGAAAAGAAGTTCATAGGATGTGTATATAACTGGGAATTCAAGTAGTATTGTGTACATCTAAAATATGTTTTAATTACATAACATGGATGTTAATGAAGTTGGTTATAAAATTCAAACATTTAGGAGATATCTTTTTAACGTTTTAAATAAACATCACGAAAAGTCTCTAAAAAGAACATCACAAAATAGACTTGTTATGTTTCTTGTTCAGTGGGTGGGGTATTAACAATGAGCCCCTCTCTATATGCTTAATCTCCTTATTTACAAATTCTGCAGGGTAATTATTGTTATTTAAAACATCTTTTAAAAAAGTTTTCTCCTTTGTAAATTGATCATCACTAGAACAAATGATTCTGGCCCTATCGTATACAGATTTTACTATCCCTTTTTTAACTCTTATAGAATGATTAGAGTCAAAATTCAAATATCTATTAGTGTGTGTTGGTTTGCGGTATACACTCGTTTCATACCCTGTAGATGTTTTATTAATAAGAACATCTAAAAATGGCAAAAAATTGTTATTTCCAATTTCAATTTCAAATTTTATAGATTCCTCTCCTTCATTTATATTTTTTAAAAAATCATTAAGAGATATTAAATCATGAGGCCATATTGCGAAGGTGTCGTCTACATATCTCCACCAGACAATTGGTTTTAATTTTTGATTATTTACTATTTCGGCTTCAAAATGTTCCATGTAAATATTCGACAAAATTGGTGAGAGACAAGAGCCCATGGCAAGACCGAAATTCTGTTCATAAAAATCATTATTGAATTGAAAATATGTTTTTGTTATACATAATTTTAATAATTCTATTATTGCCGTTACGCTCAATTTGGTTCTTTCTGTAAGGGTCTGATCAATTTCTAATTTTGATTGGACAAGTTCTATTGTTTTTTGTACCGGTACATTTGTGAAGAGACTAACTACATCAAAACTGACCAAATAATGGTTTTTGTTGAAATTCAAATCTGATAGCTTTTCTATAAAATGATTGCTATTTCTGATGTATGAATTTGTCTGTCCCGCGAGGGGTTCAATAATTTTCAATATATGATTCGATAGTTTACTGCATGGGGAATTAATGGTGCTACAAATTGGTCTCAATGGTATGTTTTGTTTATGAATTTTTGGTAGACCATAAAAATGTGGTGGCTTACTGTATTTAGGTGTTAACATTGTTCTTTCACGACTAGCAAATTCGTTCTTGAATTTGAAAAGTGTTTTATAAATTTTGTTTTCAATAGGATCATTTGGTAGCTTAGTATAAGGGCCATTTATTGATAAATCCATTACTTTTGAATCATAATCAACTTTGTTCATGATAACTTGTTAATCGATAAACATTTCAATACACAAAATCACAAAACTGAGTATACATATTTCAAAAACTTAAATATACATACACAAAAAAACTATCAAGAAACGCGTTTTATTAACAACATTTCCAATATAAGCGAAAAAAACGCGCTATCCCAATAAAAACCGTTCCTGGAACGTGCACTTCACTGGATTCCATTTCTAGTAGACTATCATATCGTTGGAATGTCATAAAATGAAATATTTCATTTCACATTTTGCCACAGATATGATCTACTATGAATGGACCTTAATAAAAATTTGATAACAAAATTTTGCAGTCTTGAACTTCAAAATAATTTTTGATTGAATGTTGTCAAATTTTTTCTGTTGTATCAGTTAGGGATAAAAAAATTAATTTCTACTCATTTTTTCTTGACAACGGTAGCTGGAACGCTACCGAAACGTTGAAATAAAGAATTTAAAAATATTGTGGTTTAATTTCCCAAGAAATTAAAAAAAGAATACATACCAAGTATTTTCATATAACAGAGTCTACTGTATATGAAAATAACTCGAAAAGCTTCAAAGAATTCCCAAATATGTTTGATTCAAAAAAACATTTTCAATATTCTAATTTTGTGTTAATATACAAAATGTGAAGCCGTTACGCTACTGATTTTCAGTCGAATGTCAATTTTACAATATGGCGCTGGCTTTGACAACAAGTTCGCGCATACGACTGCAACTTCAAGTGGGTTCTTCTTGTGTAAAATGGAGTCTATCGATAATTATGATCATTGTTATTGTAAGCAGAATAAAGTTTTGAAAAAAATATTTGAAGGAGTGGTTTCTCAACGGACGAAGACTGATAACATTTTCTGCTACCTTTCTCATACCGTTAGGTCAAAATAACAGTATGGGATTACGAAAAGATTAAAAACGCAATTTCAATACCCTGAATAGAATAATTCACCGAAAATTTTCAGTTAATTGCCTACAATCTGAAAAAAAGTTTCACTTGCGTCGTATTTTTATAAAATCACACAATGATTTTTTGCCATACTATCATAATGTTAAAGCATAGATAAAGCGTGATTATCCTAGATAATCACTAATTATGCTAAAATGTAATTTGTAATGTATTATTTAAAATAATCTCGTATAGCAACAAGCATGTACGTTTCGGTATTGCTCACATTTATTCCAACAATGATAATAATTTGTAATGATATATTTGTGGAACTTTTGAGTGAAATTCAATGATCAAGCGAGTCAATTCAAAATAATTAATTAGCAGAAATCTTGGAGTCTTGGCATTAATTATTGAAGTGTCGCATGTCGTGTTACAGCCGGCCGCGGAGTAGGGATAAAATTTGGTGGCGACCGAGAGGTCACCGTGTAATGAATGGTATCGTCGATGGATACTTGGAAGATTATAGGTGTGGAAGGGCCTCTGAATAGGTGGTGTTGGTGGTCACTCGGTGGGTCATCTTACAGGAATAAAACAACTACCTGTAGCACTGGGACACGTTCTGTTTATTACTTTAATTTACTATTATACATTAAACTACTTATTACTAACACTAATATTAATAGTAATGGTAATCATAATTATATTGAGAATAGATAATTAGAATGCCCCTTAAAACACTATCGTTAGCATATTTATACGACGAGTCAATTTAAATCATAAGTAAATATTAATAATACTATTTATGTTTATTTCACGCTCTGAACTTGACTTCGTACGTGCAACCTTCCTACTTCAACGATTCATGATTTATTGAAATTAGCTTCAAGGGAATTTATGTCTTTCAATTATGAATATTTTATAATAATAATTTGAATAATTAATAACTTTATATTTCGATCAAATGGCATCACAATCGTACAATGAATAGTAGGTTCACTCGTCTCATGTAGCACTGATAAAAATATGCCTTTAGTACGGAGGCTGATAAAAATGTACGTTTCTAGAAAACTATTACAAAATACGATATTGTTCTGCTTTGCCCGATACGTTCTTGCATTTAGTTGGAAACTTCAAATTATAACAAATAAACTAGAATCATTGATTAGATTAGCTATTACAATATTATATAAATAAGATATTTGTGATTTCTCAAAAATGTACAAATAACAACCAAACTTATATGGAATCACCTAATATTTTGTATTATGTATGGAATAAATGAAAATAATTTATTTAGAAATAAAGTTCATTCTTTTTCCAATATTTTAATAAAAAAATTTCACATACGGATTAATGAATTAATTATAATTTACAAATCAAACCTAATGGTTTCTTTTTTGGTTTCTGAAAATTAATTAGATTTGAATTAACTGGTGAAAAACAAGAAAAAAATAGGAAATTATTAATTTTAATAATCCGTATTGCCACCTCTAGCCCTTATGCAATCTTCAATTCGCGCTGGAATGCTTCTGATTAAATTGTCAACATTTTATTGCGGTATGTTTTCCCATTCTCCCAACGCTGCTTGAATGAGCTGTGTGATATTTCCTGGAGAGTTCCGACGAGCTCTAACTCTTCTTGTAAGCTGTTCCAGCAAGTTTTCAATTGGATTTAAGTCCGGTGAACATGCAGGCCAGTTCAAAATGGTGACACCTTCCGTTTCAAGAAATTCTCGAGCCACTCTGCTAGTATGGAGAGGTGCATTATCTTGCATGAAGATAAAATTATTCCCAACTGCACCTCACCAAAGCCTAACTACCGGCTCTAACACCAAATCAACATACCTTCGTCCGGTTGAAGTTTGTTGGAGAGGCAGCAAAAGAGTTATTGTTTCTCTTATAATACATCCCCAAAACATTACTGTTCCTCCTTTATATTTTGGGATAGATCTGGCAGTCTGGAGTCTAGCTTGTCTTCCTGAAGCTCTGAGAAACCGAATTCGACGATCATCTGATCTAAGGCCAATTCTGGTCTCATCTGAGAAAAGAACATTTTTCCAATTTTGAATTGTCCAGTTTTGGTGTTGACGGCACCAATTTAGCCGGTCAGTTTTGTTTTGTCTGGACAACTCTGGAACCCGTATCTGTCTCCTGCTGTACAACCCTCAAGCACGAAGTCTTCTTCGTACAGTTTCAACTGAAACATTTACACCTATAGCTCCAAGAAGTTGTCGTTTCAGCTCTGGATGAGAAACATTTGGATTACTTCTAGCAATTTGGCACACAAAGCGGTCCTGTTGTTCAGTTGTAACTCTTTGACTACTTTGTCTAGGCCTATTTTTGAGAGTTACAAGTTCCAAATACCTTAAATAACGTTTTTGATACAACATCCTGGGTAACGCCTACTACCTCTGCTACGTCTCTTTGGGGCATTCCTTGTTCAATGAGAGCAACAATTTTTCTCCTCTGCACATCTGTTAGTCCAACATAAGGCATTATTATAATCTTTGGACCGAAATAAAATTACAGGAGTAACGTGATTTTATCACTGAACACAAAATTTGGAAGATTATAATTAATGTGCAGTCGTTTATTTTAGGTTATCATGCTCATTAACAGCAAAAAACCTTAACTTCGACTATCATACCCAGTTTTTCCCTACAAAATATTTTAGTCACAAATACTGAGTGATTCCATATAAGTTTGGTTGTGTTATATAGAATAGAACATAATATCCTCCTGTATATACCTTCCAATATAAGAATACAAAACATTTTCAATTTTCGGTTAATTGCGTATAATCCGACAGATCAGGTGGAATATTGAATAATACCAATAACGTAAAGTATTTTTCCTACTGGAGATGCCCCTTACATTTTCACAAATAGCGTTAGGTTTCAAGTCATACCTCATTTGAATCTCATTCAATCATTTTGTTTTGCTTTTGATACCAGCCTTCCATTGTTATTCAAACGTTGTTTAAAATTAACTTAAGCATTTTGTATAGGTCGATATTTTTTTGACCATCGGAGTAAGTCTTTTTGGAGTACTGGTAGGACAAAACATAGTAATGGAGTTGTGACTTACATTTTAAAACATATCTACCGTATAAATTCCAATATAACCTTGCTTATGTAAATTTCTTCACTATTTATCAGTTACATTATGTGTATTTTGTTACAGAATGGAGTTACAGCATAGTCAGAGTAACTATGACATTGAAAGCAACAAACCACCTTGGTATGGATCTAAAACAAGTAGTATAAGGTAAGAATCAAATTTGGCTATTCAAAACGTATATTTATTTATATTTTTACATTATTAATATCAAGCGAAAGGAAGGTAAAATACGTCACACATTTGTTTTTTTATCTTTTGAACCTGTAGAAAAATGTTTGCCGGCTTTAAAAATTGTTGTTATGTATTAGCAACAGAACAAACTGAAGAATGTTTTAAATGCCAATAATTACCCGGCAGAATTTGTAAATAAAGAAATTAAGAATATAGAGAGGGGCTCATTGTTAATACCCCAGAATAATAATAATAATAATAATATTATTAATTCAGCTAACATAATTTTCAAAAACTCGACAATAATACCCTAAGTTAAGGGTTTATCAGAAATAATTAAGAAAATAGGTAATCAATTCAATATTCGAACTAGCTTCAAATCTAGCAATACGTTGAGATCTATAATAACAAAAACAAAACCAAAAAATGAAGAACAATCTTCAAAAAATTGCATATATCAGATATCTTGTGAATGCGACAAATTCTATTTAGGTGAAACATCTAGACCATTGGAAGTTCGAATAAGTGAACATAAAAAATATATCAAAGAAAGGGAGTTTTTTAAGTCAGGTATTTGTAAACATGCTTGGGAAGAGGGGCATAAAATTCAATGGGATTCGACAAAAATAATATTGATAGAGCCCAATAATAAAAGACGAAAAATCAAAGAAAGTGAGTGCTTCAATACAACTAAATGCAGATAAATGTGCAGCTAGTATTTCAGCCGAATGTAGTCAAATTTGGTTACCAATGTTAGAAAAAGAAATTTCCAATAATCAATTACCTGCGTTATCAGGATAGCATCATAAGTTTTATCCAGGTTTTCTTATGACTTATCATTGGAATAGTTGTTAATCGATACACACTTCAATACACAAAATCACCAAACTGAGTTATACATATTTTGAAAACTAAAATATTCATACACAAAAAAGTAACAACAAACGCGTTTTATTAACAACATTTCCAAAATAAGCGACAAAAAGCGCTATCCCAATAAAAAACCGTTCCTGGAACGTGCACTTCACTGGATTCCATTGCTAGTAGACTATGATATCGTTAGAATGTCATAAAATAATAGTTATTTATGATATGAGTGTTAAAAGTGAGGTTTTATTTTGTGAGTGAAAACGTTCAAAATAAAATCACTTTTAACACAAATACCATACAATGTTTTTTGTACAACTTCCCTATTTTGATAATGAAACGAGCGAATTTGCAATGACAATAAATTCAAAATGCATTTTAGTATTCAAATAATCAAAAGATTGTTGTGAATGGCAGAAGTTTACATAGCAGCGTGCTAAAAATATTTTTAACACTAGTGTTAAAAGTATTTTTAACACGCTGCTATGTAAACAATCGTTTTTAACATTGTTTGCTATCATTAAAAGTGTCACTTTTAATGACAGTTGTACAAAAAATATTTTATTTCACATTTTACCAGAGATGTGATCTACTATGAATGGACCTCAATAAAATTTGACAACAAAGTTTTGTAGTCTTAAACTTCAAAATATTATTGATTGTCTAGTTGTCATGTTTTTTTTTTCGTTGTGTCAGATAGGGACCAAAAATTTTTTTTTATTACTAGTTAATCTTTTACAACGGTAGCTGGAACGCTACCGAAACGTCGAAATAAAAAATAAAAAACATTATTGTGGTTTGATTCCCAAAAAATAAGAGAAAAAATAATAAGTAATGCCACAAGGAACTCACAGAAGATATTTGAACTTAGTCATATACCTCGAGCGGACAAAAATGGAGCAAATTCATTATTTCAGTTCATGCAGGTGTGAGGATTCTTGTACTGGGCGATGAGAAGCTGTTGGCAATAAATTACCTGAAAGGTACAGTCTCGCGCTGATTGGCTACCTAAAAAGTGTCGGGCTTGATAAATAATGTCATCTAGATTTAAAGCACCAGAACAGATCTGAAAAGGCCGCATTGGAATATACCCATAAGCCAACTCATTAAATCTGATCTAATCTAACTGTTTTGGTCGATGATAATGCCCGAGCCTCACAGTGATTGCTTAGCTCATCGACGGATATCAATTCTGAATTTCGAACTCCCATCATATAGTCCCAACCTAACGCTGAGTGACTATATAGCTCCTTCCTTGAACCGCAGAAGTATCTTCCAAACTAACGAGAAACCATCACCAATCACTGGAGGTAGCAGTTTTCGATGTGCATTAGTTTTGATGGTATAATCATGTTTTTATATTCACCCGTTTTTTAATTATAGCCTACTGTATGTAGACTGACCCCAAAGCTAATATAATTGGATAGAGCAGGATCTCACTAACTATGAGTCGCGAATATTGAGTGGGCCCTGCCCTGACTCATCAGACTCACAGCGATTAAGAGCTCTTTCAGACGAGACACTTTGTGACCGGCTACTAGTGTCTGAAAAGAATCGCGTGGCT
>CAJUYH010000451.1:60361-104599 GCA_910591685.1 Galerucella tenella | reverse complement strand
AGAAAAGGAATAATGTATTTTTAGCCGCGCGTTTCTTTTCAGACACTAGTAGCGGGCCACAAAGTGTCTCGTCTGAAAGCGCTCTAGAAGTAACCCGAGCTGAAGTTGGTGTAAAAATTGTAATAACCTAGCATAGGAAACAATTTCATCCTTCGCATCCAAATAACTCTTTTGATGTACTTATTCATCTAAATAATAAAAAATGGTATTAAAACTTTGTTTGTATTTGAAAAGTTATGTTGGTTATGGTTGAAGAGGTAGGTCCCGAGTGTGTCATAGCCCAGACAACTTTGGGAACCAATGGGTTAGAATGCTAGGTATTATTTAAATGGGCTTGCTTTGTTCTAGTGGCAATGAAGGATCAATGTTTCAGTCTACCGATCAAATTTTAAAACCAAAAGAATCTGAAAAGAAGAGACCTGATAAAGATGGCAAAAGTGGAGGTGGACATGGGCATGGAATTTCAGTGAAGCATCCAACTTCGTAAGTATTTTCGATAGTGGATTTGGAAAACATTTTCCCAAAACAAAAAATGTAAAGATAAGTTCTAGCTATGCAAATTTGTGTTGTGGCTGTTGCTGTGTATGTTACTATTGATTATGCTGTGAGAGGAAGTAAAAAAAGTAGAGTTGGCCAATCAAAAAAGTCATTTTATCCAACTTTACTTTTTCGAAAACTACTCACAGCACAAGAAACCAATCAATTTACTTATTTTATTGTATTTTCTTGTGTTGCATTTATTCGAATATAAAAAGTATGATTATTATAACAGTCGTAATATAATTAAAATTTAACATTCATAACGTAACGTGACTTCTACAATGACAATTACAAAACAGTCATCATTTTTATGGGAGGTATGTGCTTGATGGATTTACAACAAAATCATCGATTTTTGGTTTTACGAGGATGTATTGATATTTAGTTAGCCTAGACCAGTTCCATGCATAAACAAAATATTGCGTTACCATAGCAACTAACAATAACTCATTAGAAGTGTCAGCTGGACGTCAGAAAAGTAAACCAGAGCTACGCAATAAATTAAAAGAAAAATGATGTCCACCGAAATTGTGAAAATCGAAAAATTGGAGCATCGAGCCATTATCAAGTAGGTACCTACCTGTATTTAAAAGGGTTAAGAGGTAAGCAGATTTACAAAGGTATGCTTAATACCCATGGTAATCAATGTCCTTCGTCCTCTCCAAGACCTAAGAAGTTTCGTGTCCAAAAAGCTGCTGGGAAAGTTCTTGCTTCAGTTTTTTGGGACTGCCATGGAGTAATCATGATTGATTTTTTGGATAAGGTTAGAACAATAACCGGAGATTACTATTCGACATAACTGACCCATCTATGGGAAACAATTGAAGAGAAAAGTCGCGGAAAGCTATCCAAAGGTGTTTTGTTTTTGCAGGAAAATGCCCCGTACACAAATCTCATGTTGCCATGCAACAAATTCGTGATTTAGGGGTTGAAGTACTATTTGGCTCCGTCCGACTATCATCTCTTACCTCAACTGAAAAAAAGTTTAAAAAAGGTCGTATTTTTTTTCCAACAGGGAGATAATATATGCTGTGGAGGTCTGGTTTGCAGAGCAAGAGAAAACATTTTTTTTAAAGGTCTAGAGACGTTGCAGGTTTGCTGTAATAAATGTATCCAATTAAGAGGAGAATATGTTCAGTTATAAAATATTTTGACATTGAAATTTTGTTTGGTTTTGTAGTAGGCTAAGAGTTTTTCAATATACATATGTAGTTTTCTTAGGAATTAAAGCAAATGTCTTCGTACTGTGATACCTACAAGGTATGACGTTGGAAACGCTACCCATAGTCCAAATATGTATTTTGATGGAAAAATCATTTTTATCCTGTGTTTCAGTTATTTGGAAACCCTTATGCATTTGCTCAAAGGAAATGTTGGGTCTGGTATATTTGCTATGGGTGATGCAATAAAAAATGCTGGGATCGTTTTGGGTCCTATAGTAGTTCTCATTTTAGGCATGATATGTGTTCACTGTCAACATATACTGGTAAGTTAATTTTTTTTACTCACTTTTTTATAACAAGAATTTCAGTAGACTTTATATCAAATTTACCGTTTTGGAGCACGGAAATTGGACATCACTTCAGACCATCCTTTAAAAATGGGAAATGTAGGCACCGCTACACCAACAACCTACGCGCGTCTCGATTACATTCTTCATAGATTCAGTTTATCTTCAATCTCTGGACAAGATAACTTGGTCTGTATCCAATCTGGTCGACAACAACTAACATTTATTTCTCGTCAAATGAATAAATTCAGGATTAGTGTGAGAATTTTAATATGTTGACCCTTCCTTACACAGCACGGGACTGTTATTGGTGGCTGCTACCTTTGATGTGTATATTGCTATTTTTGTAAATGAAATTGCTATGCCAACTCAATACGACAGAAGCAACTAGAATTCGTAGCTTTGCCTGACGAACATTCGACTCCATTTCGTAGTAGAATGTTCCAAAGCGAAGAATTTCAAGAATGCTGCCAATATAAAAAAATGTTCATGCGATTCGTATATTTTCGAACGATTTGAAAATTGTATAAGCCTTCCATAATTTGCAATAAACTATTATCTTTAACAAAACATTTAATTATGGAATTATACGCTGTCTTGTAATGTGCTGCTGACACCATAGCTGACAAACGTGTTGTTATATAACAACTAATTCAATGAAATGTGAGATAATATCTGATTGCCATAATAGTATTCGCAGTAATTATTCAATTAATTCTATAATTCAACCATTTACATTGATTGGAATTAGATTTATGTCAAGGTTATTATACGAAAGGCCATTAACATATTTTGCATTATAAAAATCCAATTTTGTTGTTGTTGTCATAAAAAGATATTGCTTTTGAGTACAATATCTATAATAATTATTCCAATCGGGGAAAATTGAATAAATAATAAACTAAAAACTAAATATGGTGTTATTATTTTAATTTCATAACTGATGTCAGCTCAATGATTAAAAAAATTTAAATCAGCTGGTGCCTCTATTATCATCAACTATAGAAAGGGTAGAGTCCATAGAAGTTCTCGTGAGCTTTGACCTTTGACCAAGATCTGCGCGAAAAACAATTGAAATGAAAAACATTTAGCTCTGTTACTTTGTATGAATATTGATGATATTTCAGCATATTCTCCAGTCCAGAATGATGCTCTCAAAGCTTCTGAGCGGATGATATCTACCTCGTACTGATAAGGGCGCAAATACACAGTGATAATATTGTCCCTAATAATAACAAACCAGAATGGTTGGGTATATCTTGCAGATATATCACACCCATTTAACTTAGACGTGCAAATTGATATAAATTGTGGCTTATAGCCAGGGAAGTAGTTGTTGCTTCTTAATGGGAGGTCTGCTATTTGAAAAATAATTTTCAAAATTTTAATGCGTTATAATAGTATTGAGCTATCATCTTTTATATCTATTGTTAACATGTTTTACTAAACTAACATTTATTTATAGGAAACTGTAATAGAGTAAAAAAGAACAAACTTAGATTTTTTTTTGTAACAATCCAATAATATATATCTTACACAAGTATTTTCTATGGCAAACAGTAATATGTTAAAGACAATTAATTAAGTCCAATAAAAATGAATGGAAAAATAACAAAATACGACTTGATACAAAAATTAAATATAAAGAAGACTTTTTTTTATAGTAACTCAAGAAATTTCATTTCAGCTGAATGCCGCTAAAACTCTCCAAACTAAATATCAAATCAAACAATCACCAGACTTTGCAGAAACAGTCGAATTATGTTTTGAAAAAGGACCACCACGGCTGTCCCACATGTCAGTTTTTGCCAGGAAATTAGTCAACGTATTCTTATGCATTACACAACTAGGATTTTGCTGCGTGTATTTTGTTTTCATATCTGATAACATCAAACAGGTGAGGTGCAACAAAAACATTAATTTGAATATAAATCGTCCATTCACCTTTATTGTTTGTAGTTTAACAGATATATGTAGATTAAATCATTGGAGGTTTATTTATAATATTAGTATTATTTATAACTTTTTTCCTTGAAAGCAAGGACCTCAGCAGCCTGTTGGCTCATTGAACTTCACTCCTACGTTTAAACCTCTCCTTCAGACGCGTACCTCAGTCTAATAACCATGCCAGTTTACAAATGTTTTTGTACTCATTTTTATATTAATGCTAATATGGTACCAACGACTGGTTCTGATCCAACATATTAAATTGCTGCAGTACCTCTTCTATCGAGCTCATCAGTATGACGACAATTAATTAAGCTCTTTCCTGGGATTCTTTTATCAGTCAGAATGTAATTTTGCGACTATAAAAAGCAAAAAGGGTTACCTGGCTTCAGTAATGAGGAATTTTTTAATTTATGCATTGCATTAATACAAAATTTAAAGGAATTGGGGAAGGAATAGGGGAGAAAGGTTGATATCTATGTGATCGTTAACAATATTTCCTAAATATTTGTTTTTATTTATCTCAAGAGCTTCTGCGAGATTTAATGTGAAATGTACTGGTTTGCTAATAAACGATTTGAATAGTGGGACTCTAGTTTTTTGTTGTCATGACTACGTTTGTGTTCTGAAATTCTAGTTTTAAAATTTCTAAAAATTCTATAGATATAAATTTTGTCACAGTGGTCATTGCCACATTTTAATGATTTAGATTTGTTATTTTAAATGAGTTGGAATAAATGGTAATCGGTTTTGAAGCAAATATTCATGTATAAAGTTTCAAGAAGTAATTTAATTAATGCACTGTATACCTTCACTCGTTTGATGAAGCTATTGTGTTAGCGAAACGCTGTACATGCTTATCCAGGAACATTTTACGATACCATAGCTATTCACATAGAATACAGAGGTTTGTTCTACTAAAGATAATGGGCATCTTGTTTTCCTCACTCCACTTTCTCTGCTACTTTTATCCATTTCCTAATCTTCGGCCCGTACCTATGTGTACCAAGGGAAAGCGTCAGCCTGTCCTTTTCTAGTTATAATTTTCAAAAGTTTAAGAAGCTACCCTTCAACCTGTAGCCAACCTAATGTGATTTGTTAAAGAATTGATACGGTAATTTATGTAACAAATTCAAAACCTCCACTCAAAATTATGATTTAGTAGACTTTTTTTGGACTATGATTGCTTGAATCGAGGTGTGCAAAAGCGCCTATACTTGTCAAAAATAGTCATCAGCGACACAGTATTACCAAAATGTTTCCAAATTCCACTACTCGTTTTAGTGAATACCTACTCGAATTGATGCTTTGGTGGTTTTATAATCATATTCGTATATATTCCTCACAATTTCTGTTATAATCTATATCACATAAGTCAGTTCAAGAAGGATCAGAATTAATAGTTTTCCATACTTTTCAGGTTCTTAAGTACCATGGCTATGAAATGGATGTTCACATACTTATGCTAATCATTCTTATACCAATTTTAATACCTTCCCTGGTACGGAATTTGAAATACCTCGCTCCGTTTTCCACGGTTGCCAACGTTTTGATGTTGATAGGAATTATAGTTGTCCTATACTATGCAATATCCGATGGTCTACCAGACGTCACTGAGAGAACTTATATCGCCAACTTAAATACAATTCCCTTATTTTTTGGAACAGCTGTTTTTGCCTTTGAAGGAATAGGACTGGTAAGAAACTACTCTTTGTATATTTGTTACATTCTAGTTGAGCTATTGGGCGGAGTAGAATTCAATGAGACCTCTAGCGGAAAAAATGTAATTGTCGCAACGAGTAAAATAATTCGTTTTGCATTGTTTTTGTATTATATGCAAGTCAACGTAATTACCGTAAATTCGTACTTTATTTGTTTAATTTTGTGTCAGTGACAAGCTTAAAACTGTTTTTTTTTTAACTCAACTGTCATTTCTGGGGTAATATTCTTATATAATCAGAGATATTATGGAAGAGGTTATGTTATTCTATTTTTTGTTTTCATTGCAGATCAAAGAGAAGATAAGTGGGTATTGAAGATTTAAAATATTACTCAATACAAACGTACCTTCCCTGCTACTTTTGCAGATCTGACTATATCAAAATTAAAATAAAAACACGAAATCAGACCTAAAACTAAACAGTTATTTGAACGCTTGTTGTACTTTTCACAAGTATCAACCAACCTAACATAACCAATTACTCCAAAAATGAAAATATTAGGAGTTACAATTTAGTTTAACAACACAAAATACTAAAGCACAATCAAAGAAAAAGCTAAAGTTTTACAAAACACACACTGAAAATAAATAAAACAGCGAAATAAAACCACTTACATATCAAATGGATTATACGGCAGCTGATTTGTTTTACTCGTTGCTAAGATGACATTGACATTTCAGAGCGCCATCTATCGAATTCTACTTTTCCCAATATGATTGTTACGTTTTAATATGAATAATTGTGACATAATCTGATGCTTTTTTGGAATCATTGAAGCCTGTTGCATTGGAAACATCAAAAGTTGGTAAAGTGTACCTGAGCAGATATTTTCATTTTGAAACACACAGGAGGCATATAATTGGAGTACACCAGAAACTGAAAGAGATATGATTGTGAGACTCAATTGCCCGATATAACCAACCATTTACTAAAGTAAATCAAATTTAGGAATTCATAAATGGGACTACACGTTCCACCACGCGCTAACTGATACGTGAAGCCTGAATTGCGTTTAGGAATTCCTGATGCTTCAGAAAATGGTTGATGAAATCTGGCAAATATGTTCAAAATAAATAAACTTGCACAGGGAAAGTTTATTGAGTTGAGCAGTGGATTGTTGTATGTACTAGAAGTAACTTTTTTCAAAGAACAAAGGCCAACTTATTTATATACTTGTCTTCATGAAGAATTCTAGTTTTCAGGTCAAAAAATGCCCAAAACTCAAAGATAGTTAACACGGCGACCGTTACTAGTTGTATAATTAATGTAATGTAAAGTTTTCGAGTGGAATTGTTGATTATGTTAGTTGTTGTTATCATCAATAATAACTTGGAGAGTCCCAAAAATGTTGTCAATAAATTTCACAATATTACTTTGACAATAATACCTAACACACATGATTTAAAATTAAATTTGGACAGAACCAATAATAACACTGCCAATTACTGTCGTTGTTGTGAGGAAGTCGTCTGCTAAGGTTATCCGTAGTACTTCTTATGCGCATACTCTATCCATATTTACCTTGCTGGTGGCTTGCAAGGAATGCCCTATCTACCAGAATTGCTTTATTCGCCAGCATTATGTTGCGGGTGGCCCCCGCCAATTTATTACATTAATCAGTGAAGACGCGGCAACATTGTTAAGAACACACTCGTTGTCTAAGACTTTGAGATAAGACTACTTAGATCATTCAAAGCTAGATCCGTAGATTTGCTTGGTTGATAAGTATATAGACCATTGGTTAGTGGCTTATCCTTTAATTCTTCACCTCTTATGTTAAGCAGGTTTAGTAGAAGCATAGAGATACTACAGATAGAGGCAACAATCCAGCTCGGAGCCCATCAGCACCTAAGAAAGAGATAGGAAGTCGGAGGCAGGGTGGGGGATCTCTGAAGGAGCGAGGGTGCTGCCACATAGGGAGTCCCGTCAGTACTAAAATTTTGAATTTAGTGAGAAATGTAACGCCGTTAGTGGTAGTTGCAGATTCTTCCACATAATATTAGCGCTGACATCTATCGTCAGTTTGTCCAGTTTTCGTTTTTAAATCTATTTTGCTTATTTGTGTGTGTTGAGTATTCGTAGTTGGTTTTTATTGTTTATAGTGGAACTTTTATTTTATGAGACAATGTCGAGAATATGTTTTCTGAAAGACTGTAATGTGAAGTGCACTCGGTAAGCTCTATCTTTATAAAAAACATGTTTGATGAAATGAAAAGTGACAGAAGTAGTTATTCTTCCATACAGCTTTGTACTTCCCAGCATTGTTGTTGAATTCCTAACATTTATTTTTCTTCATGTTTGTCATTGAAATGTCTAAAAAAACGTTCCATTTATGGTAAACTTTTTTTATTCAATAAAATATATAGGCTGGATGATTATTGCTTAATTTTTCTCACTTCAGGCATTATAATATGGTCCATTTTTTGACATTTCATTCAATTTTACTTTACTATTCGATTGTTATTATTGTAATATTAATCTAATGTTGAGTAACTTTAGATGAAATATCAAAAAATGGACCATACATGTCATTTTGCAATGAAAGTAAAGCTAGCTATTTTGAATGTGCCGCCAAAAACTGTAAAATTACAGGAATCTTCTTTTTCGGCTGTTAGCGAAGCTCGCAACCATCTGATTTGTCTTAGGGGTACTGACGGGACTCTCAAGGTGGCGACACCCGTACAAATAGAGGGCGCCACGGGACAGCTTCCCATCTATAAGTATTTTTTTATCTATGGTCGGAGGCTTGGGCTGTCTTTCTCTAATAACGCAAATGCTGAGAAACCTCTGATCGTCTATTTCTTTCAGATGGACTTTCCCACTTACACAGTGGCCTATAGCTAATTGCCTCTGTATTACCTCTATGGGTAGAAAAGGCTTATTGGCCTGTATATGACTTTGGCGTTAAGTCATATACCTCACCTTCTTTGGGTATGTAAATGATTTCAACCGTTCTCAGTCCTTGCCAAACTGTCTTGTTATTTACGTGTGGAATTAGCCATTAGACTAATGTTTTTAACATCTACTAAGATGGAAGAATCTTTGGCATACATACATCAAACTCGATGGTGAAAATGGCTTCCATTTAAAATAATGAGGCCTGTATCGGTATCTGTAGAGTAGGGAGGGTGAGTGTAGTCTCACAGCACTTAGGCCACATGTGACCCATTGTACACCCCCCCGAGGAGTTGTCTTCCTAGGTCATCGTCCATTCTGTCCTTCCCAGGAAGGTGGACAGGTCACTAGGAGACATCTTCTTTATATCGGCAGGTGTAGGCGAAGACTCACCGAACACACACTCTCTGATCGACGATAACTCCGGACACTCGCATGAGACATGCATAACAGTTTCATCTTCCTGTTCACAAATACTGCATAGAGGTGTGTCCACTAGGCTCATAGTATGGAGGTGTTTACCTAATTGACAGTGGCCAGTCAGAAATCCTACTGTTAAACGTAGGTTTTTCCAGGTCATCGCCAAATATTTCTTCAGCGCCAGCTTCCCAGGGTCGCCCAGGGTGATCCTAGTAAGATTGCATCCTTTGATTCCATCCCATCTCTTAAGAGATTGAGCATGGGTGTAACGTTTGGCTAGTTCCGCAATTGTCGAAGTCGTTAGGCCACAGGTGTCACTGGGTCCAAAAATTTTAGTTCAGCCGCTTCCCTGGCTAAAGAATCGGCAATGCGACTACCTTTACTCCTGTCGTGCCCTTCAACCCACCTCAGGATAATATTGTTATCTGCCGAGGCGTTAGCTGAATCTTGGTGGCATTCTAGTACTAGCCCCAATATAACACGTTGTCTATTCAAGGCTAATAGGGCTTGCCTACTATCAGTGCAGATTGTTATGTTTTTGCCAGAAATTCCTTTTCTGGTTAGTTCTTTTGCAGCAATTGAGATACCAGCCAGTTCTGTTTGAAACACGCTGGTATTGTTTCCCATTTCCCACTTAATCCTTAGGTTTAGTGCTCTCGAGTAAACTCCACATCCTGAGCCTTCTTCCATTTTTGAGCCATCTGTATATATGCGTATTGCATTTGCAGTATTTGACTCTGTGTTCTGTTTCATTTGTATCTTGTGATAATGAAGCCTATAATATGTGTCATGGGCTACAGGGCTATTTCTCATTTCATTTTATTTTATTTTTTAGTCCGCAGACCTTGGCCTGTTTGGTCTTCGTTCACGTGGTCTAACTACGTCGAAGAAGCTAGAAATGATTTGGCTGGAAAGTGGACATTTATTAGTTCCTTCAAACTCTCCTCTCTGGCTTTTTTCTTTGCTGTCTCATCCTTTGCCAGGACCTTTGTATTTCTCTTGGTTTCACACATTTTTGTTGCAGTAAACATGAGATTATATCTGGAGGTATCCCAGTGTTGGTTGTCATTGACTTTGTTAAAATGATCACAAATATTTGGCCTTTAGGCAGCTGTTCCAACAGGCTGCGTTTCCCGTATTCTTTTTTGTTTTCTTTTGTTAGTTTTCTTGGTAGACCCCCATAATCGCATCGCTGTACCAGTGGAAAAAGTAAGGGAATATTATAAAATACATTTATTTGTACTAGAGAGTTACGGCTCCAAAAATGGCATACCAAACAGAAATATTAGATGGTGTACCAATAATGTCTTATTCGACTATTTTTTTTGTGACCATGAAATTTTGTCTATCCTCATATTTGTAATGAAATTCTTTTCCGAGTGTTCGAAATTCGTTTTTTATTTACCATTACTGATATGAATAAATGCGATTTTATGATTCCAGGCAAACGAAAAATAGAGTTTTAGATTTTTGGTGTTGTAATTCTAATCGTTTTCAAGCACTGATATCAGCTCTGGACTAGATTTTTTACTTGAAAAGGACTCTTAAAGTTTTAGAGGACTTTAACTTAGTGAGTGAGCTATCTGTCAAATATAAAATGATTTATAGTAACTGAATCTGGACTTCCTTTTTGAAAATTTTATTGTTTTCGATGAAATATTTTATACAACTATTTTTAGGTTCTCCCACTTCAAAATGAAATGAAGAAACCAGAAAATTTTAAAAGGAACTTCGGTGTGTTGAATGTTGGGATGACTATTGTGACAATTTTGTATATACTTGTTGGTTTTATTGGATACCTAAAATTTGGAGATGCAGTACAAGGTAGCATAACTCTCAATCTACCTCCAGAACAACCGTAAGTTTTAGTTCCACTCTAGCATTTAAGTATTAGTATAGGCCGTCAAGGATTTAGAATTAAAGTTACATGTTAACTTTTCTATCCAAATCGAAATATTTCACAAGTAAGCATAATTTTTCCGGACAGCTAAGTGGCTCTAAATGCACTTAGATTTTATCATGTTACGTCGAAGCTGGTATCAAACTGCTTCAATAAAATCTCCTTAATGAAATGACTCAACCAGGGACGTATATAAGGGGAGGGCTTTGGGGGTTCGCATACTGCCGCAATATGAGTATTCATCGGGATGTGGCAATAGAAATAGATTCCTCAACAATTGTGAATAATTTAGCTGAAGAGGTTAAATTTACTTTTGTGAGATTGATTTTCTGTTTTAATAAGAGCATCAATTTTCAATCATCTATCACTTTTTAAAGTAGATGCTCCCAAATTAATATACAGGTAACATCTCGGAACAGTGTAACACTGGAGTGGGTCCCAGGTCACAAAGGAATCACTGGCAATGAAAAAGCTGACGAACTTGCAGGAGCAGGATCGTCAACACTGATAAGCGGACCCGAATCATCTGTGGGCCTCTCCAGATGCTCCACTAGGTCATGGTTAAAAGGGTGGGTAAAAGAACAATCTATAAAACTCTGGAAGAATACGCCCAGGCAAACACATGGGAAGAAATTTATAAAAGAACCATCAGAAAAACTGCTCTCAATGAGCAGGAGCAAACTACGCACCATAAAGGGGCTTCTTACGGGAGACTTTCCCACAAAGGAGCACCTGAACAAAATAGGGCTGTATAACGGAGACCTCACATGCAGGAGATGCAAAAAGGACACTGAAACAGCTCTGCACATATTATGCAACTGTGAGACGCTGGACCACAGGAGGCAAAAACTAAATGGAAGACCCCAAATGACTCCAGAAGACTTCTACAACTAACCAGTAAAAAACCTGTATGAGCTAATACAGGGAACGGTTTGGCTGAATAGGCTGTAGTCAGAATGTTAGGAGAATCCACAATAAGCCCAAGAGGCTGAGGTGGTGCGGGCGAAGGGACGGCTCCAAAAAAAAAATATATACAATGTTATAACCATTACAGCAGAAGGGGGCAAAACGAAAAACGATGTTTAAAAATACTTTTAGATGTAGCCAAGTCAAACAAATAATTAAAAAAAAAACTTAACATTATTTCTTGAACTTGGAAAATTGCTTTAGGGAACTCGATTTTTTTTTGCCTTAGGTGGCGCCTTCAATAAAGCTTTCCCCTTCTAAACCTATCAGATGAGAAAAACCAAAACCCTCCACATGTAAAAGCTATAGCTACGTGACTGGACTCAACAAAACGGGCTGGGTATAAATGTCTCCAAACAAGTATTAGACTATACCAAACATTATAACTACGTTATCTAGCAGGCCATCACTGTCATTTGAATCATCATATGGGGAGCCTTGAACTGTCGGAAGATCCGGCGTGTCAACCTAACCTAACTTGTCTAACAACAGCTGCTGACTTATATTGAGGGTTATCACAATCACTATGATTTGACTGGTTTATTCTGGTTCTGGTTGAAATTTAACGATTACTACTGTGAAAACCAATAAACTGTTAAAGTGATAAAGTCAGCTTATAATGGGTTTTGCGTTTCTCGTTTTCAAACAACCCTTCTAATGACTCAGCACTTTTTCTCTGTAGACGCTGCATTAAATTCTGCCGCAATTTTGACACAAACAATTGATTTATCTTGCCATGTGACAGTGTCAGTTTTCTGGTTATATTTTTAATAATTGAACTTTGTTTTCTAAAAATTTGGGGTCGGATCCTTTCAGATTTACCTACTTTAATATCACTGATGGTATGGATAATTGAAAACACAACCACTATGACTAAAACCACACACAAATATACCAAAAAACAGAGGTTATGTTTTGTCTTAACACTTGTCAGTTTCAGTTGGCAGAACCTAAGCTGTATTGCCAAATGTATCTGCTTACATTTGACCGTCGTTACCTAACCAACGGTTTTTATTATACTGGTGCAAATGTTCATTATTATTATTATATATTCATTTTCAATTTCAGATTATATCAAGCAGTCAAGATAGTGATATCTGCTGGTATACTTTTAACATATTGCCTCCAGTTTTACATCGCTATTGGTATTATGTGGCCCACGATACATGAGCGACTGGGAGACATCAAACATCCGGTTATAGGCGAACTAATTTTCCGCGCAGTGATGGTTCTGGTCACGTGTGAGTATTAAATTAATTATCTGTTTTTATTATTCACTCGATAAGTCGGGAAGAACTGGTTGTAATTTTCGCTGGTACCCACATAGCATTTAAAGAAGATTCATAAGCCAAGTATATGCCTTCAACGTCCCGTAAAAGATGTTCGTTTCGGTACATGATTAGCATACGCTGTCCACATACTTTTGAGCACATCCCTGTACATACATCCATAGCAAGTGCTAAGAATTTTAGATTCAAACTTGTTTTTTCCGTAGATCTTTCGCATATGATTCGCACATACCATAAAAGTCCACCGAAAGCTTTTGGAACTTTAGTTCTTTACGCCAGGTTATGTTTGAGCGACCAGGGGTCGCGACGCAAAAGATCTGAACGTTACGCGTTACGTTACGCTGCGTTATGTTACATTGCTTCGTTATGTGCCTTGCTTTTGCGTGCTTGTGCTTCCTTAGTCTCTCTCTCGTTTACGAAGCAGCGATTCATAATAATAAATATGCTCATGCCCGGATTCGAACCCGGGCCGCCCGCGTGCAATGCGAGCATTCTAACCACTGAACCACCGATGCTATATTTAAATTCTATGCAAAGCTGGTATTCGCAGCGCTAGTGATCTACTTGAATTTGTTCGGATAAATTTTTACTATTATTTCCATAATTTTTTTTGCGCGATTAAGGGGTCTAGCTACTTTTCGAAATACAGGGTGTTGAAATTTTGAAAACTTGAATGTTTTAATTCGATAACTTTAAAATGGATGGATAAATTGATTTGACATTTGGCAGGTAGTTTTTAAATGTAAAAGGGCATATTTTGAAAGAAATTGTAGTTTGTGCAACTAGTGTGGATATGATGGACATATCGCACGAGGACGAAAATGAAGCACGACGCCGTAGGTGGAGTGCTCAATCGTTCAAGTGCGATATGGACAATCCACACGAGTCGAGCAGCATATTTTTTCTACGACCCACTTAGGAAAAAATCTGGAAAATAAAAATTTCTATAAACTGTAATATAACTTCAAATTAAAAATTTAACAATTCAATTTTATGTTTCCACTAATTTTGTGGTAAACGAATGTCCAATTTGTATAATGCTACGGTTTCCTTTTTTAAATACAGGGTGATTCATTACTAATTGGAAATAATTTAATAGTAGAATCCCGACTTCAAATTATGAAGATTTAACCCAAAACACCTAAATAAAATGTAGCTGCTTACTTAGTTACAGGGTGTTTTGTTTAAAAATTTAAAAACTATTTGTGTTCAGTACTTTAAAACTGTTTTACCTATTCATTTCATATTTGGCAGAAAGTGTAGACACTGTACACCCTACCAAATAAAAATAAACAAACGTTTCTGGCTACTACCAGAGGCGTACGACTGGGGCAAGTGACAGGTTAATTGTTCCCAAATTCTACGCCACTGGCGGAATAGAAATTTTAGCACAATTTTTTGATTCTCCAATACTTTTTACGTAAATAAAGTACTCTTTTTTCATAACGATAAAGTCAATATTTATCGAGATATTTCAAGTTAAACACGAAGCTGCCCAATTTTGATGTGTAATAACTATGTCGATGTTTTGAACCAGTGAATTGCATTAAATACGTAAATGAAACTTTAATCCGTGTCAACAATAAAGATCAAAACTATTAAATGAACGGATGAATTAAAAACAAATTGTAGTTATGAAAATTTTAAAAATAGAGATCAGTTTATTTGTTTGAAAATATTTTTAAATCATTTTAATATTATTCTAAGTTTTTTGTCAATAATTTTAATATCTTTACCTACGGATTAAAGTTTCATTTGCGTATTTAATGCAATTCACTGGTTCAAAACATCGACATAGTTATTACACATCAAAATTGGGCAGCTTCGTGTTTAACTTGAAATATCTCGATAAATATTGACTTTATCGTTATGAAAAAAGAGTACTTTATTTACGTAAAAAGTATTGGAGAATCAAAAAATTGTGCTAAAATTTCTATTCCGCCAGTGGCGTAGAATTTGGGAACAATTAACCTGTCACTTGCCCCAGTCGTACGCCTCTGGTAGTAGCCAGAAACGTTTGTTTATTTTTATTTGGTAGGGTGTACAGTGTCTACACTTTCTGCCAAATATGAAATGAAAAGGTAAAACAGTTTTAAAGTACTGAGCACAAATAGTTTTTAAATTTTTAAACAAAACACCCTGTAACTAAGTAAGCAGCTACATTTTATTTAGGTGTTTTGGGTTAAATCTTCATAATTTGAAGTCAGGATTCTACTATTAAATTATTTCCAATTAGTAATGAATCACCCTGTATACGATACTGTTATAAGTAGATGTTGCCAGTCGGACTCCCTCATGGAGGGTACCGTACCTTTATCTATAATAATGAATATTCTGCTAAATATTTCAAACGTCTACCTGTTGTCGTTATTAATATCAGGCAGAATGATTATTTAAAAATAAAATTAACAATAAAAAAAATTCCTCGCGGGGAATCGAACCTGGGTCTACCGCGTGAGAGTCTGGTGTGCTTACTACTTAACCACCAAAGAATATGCAAATTGTTTATCTATAACGTCAGATGTATTACATAACTTTTGCTTAAAAGGAACTAAAGTTCCTACCGTGTGTCCCGCGACACGTTCTACCTTTTTTTTTTAATTATATATTTAGCATATAATAATAATTTACCATTAACTAAGATTCTTTTCGCTACATTCAGCGCATATGCCAAGTATATACCTTGAAGAATATCAGAAGTCTTTTATTTTACAGATATCCTAAGCATGTGATAGGGATTATCAATCAGGTCAGGTAATTTCACATCAGATCTTCAGCACGTTTTATTCGTTTTACATACATGTGAATAAATATTTACTATTTTCTAAGCCATCATTGGTGTTGTACCCTTTCATTTTAAATATGCATCTGCCGATATCTGAATTAGCCACAAAGCCCATCCTTAGCATGTGCAAAATATGAAACATGGAATATTATTCGGTAGATTTAAAGCAAATGCTACGCATATACCATAAAATAAAGTCGATGCGATAATGACTCAATATATATATTCTTTATTAAGCTAACTTCGTTCGATGTTGAAGCCATTATCATATATATCTTTCCATTTATAATATACACTTAGCATGTATATATCTGAATAATCTGATGATTAACCTTAAATCATATTTTTAGCATGTGCAAAGTATAAAACAGAACATTATTTGGTACATTCAATGCACATGCTGAATACGTCTTTCGCACATGCGATCACATCCTGTTTCAGCCTATGCTTTATCGCATGTGAATAGCACATTATTTGGAAGAGTATAGACAGCATCTACATTTCTTCAATTAGTTATTGAATTGAATTGAGAAATACAGCGAGTATAAAATTGATTTGATGATTGATTAAGTGAGAACAACTATATAGATAGTGTTATTAAGAAAATACATTTGAGAAGAGTTCCTTTTCAACAAAGTATTCGAAATAATACATAAACGCATCTAAAGAGGGCGCTGACTTTTATTTGTAGCTTTACACCGATTCATATGTAACCACGGAAATCAAATACCGGACCAAGGCTAAAGAATTATACTAACTTGGCATAGGGGTTGCCGTGATCAACATGGCATGGAGGTCCCCTCAGAACAAGGAATTTTCATTGCAGTAACAGTAATTAATAATGTTACATTGGTAAGTGGTAAATGAAAAATAAGAGGTTGGCAAAAAAGTTAACTTCTATATCATACAAAGAGTATGCATTGCAAGAGAGAAACTTCAGAAGAGCATGTGCAAAGTACATTCTTTTTGTAGAAGGAAGTTTAATGGATATGCGTAGGTCCTGCGAATAATACGAGATATCCTTAGCATGTGCCTAGCATCTACACTAGCACATGTATAGATTAATAGCACTCGTATAGGTATATAATATAAACGCCGCTAGCACATGCCTAGGATGTACTGTATATCAGAATGCCTATAGCTGGAAAATGCGTAGCATGTGAAAAGGATGTGCTATCACATGTTTGTTGGCACTTTGAGCTTTTTAGTGCTGGGTACATACTCAGCATCTTATAAGCACATCTTTCATCACATTCTGAAAACCTGGCCAGCATGTAACCAGGGCGCAACACAATCTATTTATAGCACTTGTTTTGGTATTATTTGAGAACATGCTTTGCACATCCTTGTTCTTTTTGAAAATATTCCACGCATATGCTTAGGATGTCAAATTGCTGTGGGTAGTTCCAATCAACCAGTGTTTTGACATTTGACGCTTTGGACAGCGGGAATTTCTGAAATTTTTTAGTATAACTGAAATTTTTTGGTTTCCTTAAATTCACTGGATTCAGAATAATAGTTTATTTATTTCATTTTGATATCGAACATAATATGGATAAAAAGTGTAGTAATATTTTCACAGTATTGAGCGCGTACACCATGACTCATCCGTTGAAACTAACAAAACATTTTGAGTATGCTGACAGTCAGTCAATTCCGTCTGAAGGCAACACTTTGACAACGTCAAGGATGACAAAGTAAATGTTCTGTCATCCGCCACCGCTGAATCAGCAGCTTAACTGTTAAGCATATACTGTATATACTATACTTATACTCTGGTTCACCAGGAAAAAAGATTTACCAAGCTTATACTCAAATTGTAGAACCGGCCCTCAATCAGAAATACTGGCAGTAGTCAGTAAATTTGTGGAGCTTCTAACAACCAATGACAATATTACCATCCCTTCCCCTTCCCTAATAATACCCCTAAAAGGTCGTTCAGTAAAATTGAGATTTCATTTTTTTCTTCAAATATAAGCAGATGAAAATTTTTGTCATTTACGTACACTAAAAATATAAATTAAAATAGAATAAGAAATTGATTTTTTTTCAGTTGTCTTGGCAGAAGCGATTCCGTTTCTTAACCTGTTTATATCATTGGTTGGAGCAGTCAGTAGTTCAGCACTTTGTATGATGTTTCCCGCTATTTTGGATCTAGTGATGCAGTACTCCCATGAAAAACTCACCTTTTGGGTCATCACTAAAAATAGTTTTATACTTACATTATCTGGACTGGGTATGCTAGCAGGAGGAGTTGAGAGCTTGATTGCGATAGTTAATGCATTTCAAGCAAACAAATGATTACGCTCTGAGTTACAGTACAAAAATGTACCTGGGTAACTAACTTATTTTGACAGCAAGAAGCTCAAATAGCTGCACTGAGTAATAACGTAGAAGCGGCTGTCAAATAGTTTCATAATAATTTAAAAAAAACATTATTGAAGTGGTACATATATTCTAAATTTTGTACATCACTTCATATGTTTAAACTATTTAGATCAATGACATTAAGATGTTCATATACTGTAAAAATGTGTTTAGGCCAATAATTGATATTTGATTAATCAATTTTATTATTACCAATTTTTTTGCATCTTTACTAGCTATTATCAAAATAAAGGTTGTCTGATTATTTCTATCTAATTCCGCTATCAAATGTGATACTTTAAGTCACTCCTTGACGTTAGGTAACGTCACATTTTTCATAACAATCATATATCAGTTATGAAAAGTACCTAGTTATGTAAAAACTTTTTTCTACGCATGCGGAAAAGTACGTTTTTCCGCACTCATTTTAGTGCGGAAAAGTAAATTTCTCAAGTTTTTGGGGAGTATACTGACATTTGAATATTTAAAATATATATTTGTAGCTTACCAAATGACTGAAAAATTAATAAATTTATTATAAGTCTGTATTATTTTCAATTAAAAAAACTTATTTTTCAATCATTTTTAATGGCACCGGTATAAGCCTCATCAAATGAATGTCAAATGATAATAATTAATTTCTTGATATGTATTTAATGAGAAATGTTTCTATATGTTAACTTTTGGGTTTTTTCCGCATGCTAGTGGAAAAAATAGTGTACCTAACACGTGCATAAAGTAACTTTTCCGCACGCGGTTGCTGGCCGAACTCGCTAAGGCGTCGGAAAAGTATCACTTTCTGCACTAGTTAGGTAAACTACTATATGTAAATGTTTTAGTTTCAAAGAATAATTTATGAATCAGGTGCTGTCAAAACTGACAATCATTTCATTATTTAAACTGACAATTACCCCATCATTTTAATTCAATAGTATTTTAAGTTATTTGGAGTAAGTCAATTTTCTGGGTGAATACATAGTAACAATACTTCTAACACCATTTGAATCCACTTTCATATTACCATTGTAATTGAAGATTTCATTGAATATTATAAAAGCGCGGAATTAGATAAAACGATGTACGTAAACACGTTATGAAGAGAGCGACATCGTTCAACTCGCGTAATTTGCTCGTTTTGGCAAATATTACGCTTGTTTCACAATATCGCTCTTTTCATAACAAGTTACGTAAATAACTATTTCCAAACGGCTCTAAATAATGAGATGCTGTTTTGACAGTTAGGTTTAAATCTACCGTTAGTTAGTTTAGATGCGTGTGTATGATTGATTGTCGAGCAGTTGATGTCATGGGACACTTCACATTTTATCTAGAGTTAAGAGCCAGACAATAGTTGTAACTACAACAAACAGTGTGATACTTAGATATATTTTAATACATATGATACTTATATTTTAATATAAATATATAAATTACAGTATTTTGGTGATATAAGAGCTTTTACAGATTTGAAATTAATATAGTTTTATTTCCAAATCATATTTATTGTTAAAAACCATTTGGTTATGGATACATTTTTTCTTGTATGTCTCAATCAAGAATATTTCTACTTGAACATTTTATGCAGCTCATGGTTTGTTTTGAACAACAAGTGAACCATTACTAATTAACAGTACTTAATTAATTGTTGTTTTTGTTTGATAAAAAAGCGCGAATGTAGACAATTCAATAATGAGAACGGTTAGATTACACAGGAAGTGTAGATAGTTCACATACTTACCATTTCTATTGTAGCTTTACATTAGGCAGTCTTTTTATATATTCTTCTTATACCTTCTTATACCAAAAACTAGGGAAATGATAGAGACTAAATATAATTAGATATAGTATCTACCTACATCTTGATAAAGTGAATTATTATCTAGCACTGCACATTTATAAAAATTAATTTATGTAAATTGAAAATAACAACAGAACTAGATTTCATTAACAGATTAAAATAACAAGTGGTTTGTTCTTAATTCTCCATTAATTATATACTTATGGTTATATTAACCTTGTTTCTGCAGTTTCTTGTACTTAGTGATACCCAATGTAAAAAATCTATATGCTAACATTCAAGATATAACTTTCTGTGTACTTAAATATATATTTTTTTAAGTGAGTTCTTTTATTATCAACCTAGTATCAGTCATGGAGGTGATTCTCAACCTCACACCACACACCATTACATATGGCGCAGGAAAGTGTGGCAGAGAAAACAAGATACAGATTAAGTAGGGAGGGGATTATTAAAAAAAAACACCTCCTCACTTCTAAGACATCAGATAAGCCAGCGACAAGATTGTATGATGCACAAGTAAGAAAGAAATTCGTTACGGAATTGAACAAAGAGAAGGAATGGGATCCTAGACTTGGAAAGAATGCCAGTTAATGGTACACAAGTTGCTCAAAAGCAATAGAAGGAACTGGGATAGGAGTGTACGGGCCAGGAACCAAATACTTGGCTTGGGAAATACCTCAAGTATCATTTAAGCGAAGATTAACGCCATAAGAAAAGGTGCCCAGTTAAATATTGATAAAGGATATAGAAGGGAAAGGATTATCATGAGATCTTGTGTAATCAGTTCCAAAACGGCGTGTGGGAATGCCTAGGCAAACTCAATGAACCAGGTAGTAACAACATAGTCATTTTACTGTGGATTCCAGGCACACAGGAATAGAAAGAAATGAAATAAGATGAACTAGCAAAGAGGGTGACTGAAACTTCCTTTTGCAGAATCAGCTGTAATGTAATATTTGAAGAAATAGGTAGAGCTGGAAAATAGAGGAGATCTGACAATTGGGAAGATCTGGTAGAGATAAGACAATCAAAGACTCTTCTGGGTGACTACCTGTTAAGATCCAATGAATACATAAATCAAAGTAAAACCGCACTAAGAGTTTTAACCTAACGGGTTATTCTGTGGCATGGAAGAAGAAACCTCCATCCACAAACTTGCGAATTAATGGAGCCTGCAGATGTTATAAAATTCATACGGAAAATAGGATTAAAGGAGCTACTATTCTCTGAGACTTTCGCCCAGGAAGGGCCCAAGTAACAATGAACGCTGATTTATTGGGCCTCTTCAGACAATAAGCTGATTTGTAATTGATTGATAGTGTTATAGACTGATTCAGCTACTAACTTTAATAATGAGCTGAACAAGCGCCGAATCAGACAAAATAGTTGCCATTATACAGCAGAATCCATAAAGCTGAACTACATACTGAATAAGTGCCTCTTCAGCCAACTTAGTAGATATTGTTCAGCAATATGCTTATGTAGCTGAACTTGGGTTGAATAAGCATTTCTTCAGCTTACTTAATCCGGTGTTGTTCAGCTATTTATTACTAGCTGAATACAGGCTGAAAAAGCGTTTTTCTGCTCGTCAAATATTTCATTGTTCAGCTATTTAATTATGGCTGAACATGAGCTGGTTAAGCGCTTTTACAGAAATCTGAACAGCTGTAGCTCAGCTATTCATAGTCAGCTAAGTATGCACTGAATAAACCCTTCTTCAGTACCTAAAGTTAAGAGCCACTGTTCAGCTTTTATTAACACAAACTGAAGAAGTGTTCTAGTTGAGCCCATTTTGAAAATATTGTTCAGATATACGTAGTCTGTGAATAATAAATAGATACTTAAATATATACTACTACAGCCATTTGATATTCGCTGAAATGAGAATTTATGCATGTAGTCGTGTATATCATTCAGCGATTTTTAGATTATGTTTTTGATTATGTCACTGGACTGGCAAATTTATAAAGCTTGCATTCATTACATCATTTGCATTTACAATGTTGCTTGGTGCTACTTGTGGCAGTTCATCAGGTTCTAGTGAATTTATGAAGACATCAGTTGCTCTAATAATGTTGCTTGGTCCTGCTGGTGGCCGTCCATCATCAGATTCAATCAAGTTCAATTGAACGTTCGGTACTTCTAATACATGATATAAATATGTTTATGTAGCAGTGGAACTTGGCATAGCTTGGACTTTTTTAATGGTTGCTCTTCTACATACATACATACATCATGTAGATTTACAAATACCATTATTCGCAAACATTTAGCATGTGTTCGTTTGGCGTAGAGGCTAAAGATGAATCGATTGTTTAATGATAATCCACGGGTCCCAGGTTCAATCCCCACCGAAGGAATGAGGAAAAAAAGGTGAGTGAAAATATATGTGAATTAAATTATAATAGCATGTAACTGAGGTAGTTGAGATGAATAAATATAAAATTCAGAAATTAAAAAAATGTACAATGCATTTTAATTTGTTTTTGCTTTAAAGGTGAACTGAAAAAGAGCTATAGAAGCTTTGTCAGCAATTTAAATCAGCTACACTACAGTACACAATCTGCATAAAGGCAGAACTACAACGACTGAATAAGAGCTGAAGAAGCTATTCTTCAGTCATAACTGGCAGCGATAATGTCCAGTAATAGATGTTTAAATTCTCCACTTTTGGGTGAATAAGAGCTTAACAAGGGTTTATTCAACATAAGTTTGATACCGATATTCAGCTTTAGACTGAACAATAAACCGCTTTTTCAGTCAATAATCAGCATACATTTTTACTTGGGGGGGCACAAAAGATCTTTTAGGTCTAAAAGTGAATATCACCATAAAATACAAACATATACTTCAACCTACAAAGAGCGAAGAAAATATAAAGGAAGGCATAACATTCGTTAGATTCTATTAATATGCTATGGATAGTCCATAGCACATTTATATTCTATAGCATATAGCATATTCATATTCTTTCAATATCCCAGAATGAATATTCCTAGAATATTAAATTATGAACATACAAAAATGAATATCCATGAAATATTCACCTTACCGCAACTTAAGAATATTCTCCAAGGGATGTTCACTGAATATGTGAAAAATCATTAACATATTTGTCATATTCTATGAATATACTATAGGAATGAGGAATATTCTTATACAGAGTGCTGATTGTACACAATTTGGGGTACACCTATTTTGGGGTACGTAGATTCCATATTTGATATTTGCAATGTTGCCAGATTTGCTGTTCCTTGTATATTATTAGTAACTTTGGTTTTTCAAATTCATCACCCTGTATATTCAGTCATTATTGGAATCTCCTATTCAATACGAGTTCACCCATATGTGACTCACGATTTTATTCAGAATAGAAGGTATTAAATACATAAAACAGTGCAAAATATAGATATGAAGAAATTTCAATGTTTAAATGTAGAATGCTGTAATTTTGTTAATGCTTTATCGAAAGAACTTTAACGTCAGATAAATGTGAACTTCTACTTAGAAATTAAATTGTACCTACACTAAGAAACTTGTTTAAAGCCAATTTTAATCAGACATGATTTCAGCAAGCTGGAGCTCCAGCTTATTTTGGTGTGAATGCTCGGCGTTATTTAGATGAGATATTTCCCGTACGATGGATTGGTAGACGAGGTAGAATTGAAGGGCCTCCACGTTCACCTGATTTCAATCCTAAAGAATATTTTCTTTGGGAATACTTGAAAAATGCACTTTACAAATGGGCATTGCCAGATTTATGTTTTATGTATTTTATTCCTTCCAGACTACATAAAATCATAAGTGTTACATATGGTTGAATTCGAATTGAATAGGAGATTCCAATAATGACTGAACATACAGGGTGATTAATTTGGAAAACCAAAGTTACTAGTAATATAAGATAAACGGCAAATCTAGCAACATTGCAAATATCAAATATAGAATCTCCGTATCCCAAATTTTGTACAATTTTGAGACTAACCATTTACGAGATAATTGGCCGTTTCTAGACTTTTGGGCCACTCTGTATATTTGGAATGTTTGAAGTATATTCGAGGAATATAATGTGGTGCTGCTATGGAGTTCACCTTTGAATCAAAAGGTAATTAGAACGAAAAGATTTATTTTTGTTAAAAATTTTTACAAAATAAGTGTCGAATTGATACGTGAATGTATTCAACAAAACAATTTATATTCTTGAATTACAAAAAAAGAATTAAGCTCATACTGAATGGGATTTGTACTTTTTGCCCCCACTAGAAGCGTGTTTCTTGCCAGATTTTTCACCGCTTTTGTAGTGTTTCTCAAAGCCTGCTTGGCCTTGGTGTCCTTTAGCATCTGAGTCGTGATGGGTTTTGCCTGATTTATAAGCTTTTCCTCCAGATTTAGCAGAGGCTGAATTCTGAAAAAAGTAGACGTAATGTTATCAATAGAAAGGCAGTTTGTGATTAAACTCACAAAAGTGGAGTCAATGAATACATAAAACAGGCAATCTTCGGAAGTCCTCAAGAACAGCTCCGATTTTGATTATTTTTTTTTCAAAATTTTTTTGTTTTATATTCTGCAAAATCAGAAACCTCTTGCAGTGGGGATGGAACTATTTATCTTGTTTAAACAATAATTGTGATATTTATGCACAAAAAAAATTTCTACTATACAATATCCATTAAAAACTTGTAAATATATATATGAATGTTATAAACAATTATTTATAAGTTTGTTCTGTGTAGTAATGACATGGAATTAATTTGTGGACCAAAATATAAATTTTTTATTGACCATAGAAAATTCATTATTTTATATACAAAAAAAGTACATTTAATTTTCATTCTCATTTCGCGTTTCGGAGACTTCTTCATCTTCTTCAAGTGGTAGGTGGTTACCAAAGCCATTTCCACTGCAAACTATGCAGGCTGGTGAGCAATGAAGACCACTTTTTCGGCAGCCACACGCTGAACCGCATCCTGTTTTGCAAGAGCAAAATATCAATTTTAAAACGTTGTCAGGTGCTGCTGGTTGTGTCATTTTGATTGGTTTTAAATAATTCTCTTTTCGCCAATGTATCGATGAATTATTTTTCCATTGCTGAACTTGTAAGTAGACTCTTTTAATATGTTGTTTTGCTGCATTCTCTGTCGGAGGTAAGGAATTAAGTTGTACGCTTTTATTTTTTGAAGCCAATGCTATGAAACGTTTATATCGCAGTTCATTCAAGCATTTGGCAGTTTTAGCACCATACATTGCTAGAATACAATCAATACCCTCATTAAAAAGAACTTCTTCATTTTGCTCTTCAACCATAAAATTTTCAGCTGCTGTATGTAATTTTTGATTATCATCAAAAACTTTGATAAAACCATTTTTTCCTTTGTTCTAAAAAGCGGATGTGGTATCACATCCAGTGAATGCATGAATGAAAAACAGATGGGTTTTTCAATATTTGATAATTTCTCTAATATTGTTTTTGTTGAGTAAACTCGTTGCAAGATATTATTTTTTAATGGTTTTAAAATAAACATTTCTTTATCATCAGGTGCTGAAGCCATCAATAAAACTAACTCATCAATATCTTCAGCTACAACAACTACTTGAAGAGAGGAACAATCTATAGCAGATTGCACAATTAATCGATCAGCATCACTTTCGGCTTGACTCCACCAAATATTATTTTTGCCTAGTTTTTTGCAGAGAAGATTAACAAACCTATTTTTATTTTTGCTATTACCTAAAAGTTTCTCTTTAGTTGTGTTTAAAGGCATGTCTTCTTCAAACAAATAATCAATGGAAGTATTGCCGATATATCTACGATTTCTCTCAGACACTTTAGTTCCATCATTACTATATCTATCAAATACAACTTTAACATTGGTGCCATAATTATTACGTAAATATCTAATATACTGTGGACAAATATATGCAAATTTTTTATTTTTTTCCCATTTCAATCTATGAAGTTCAAAATCGGAGCTGTTCTTGAGGACTTCTGAAGCAAAGGCTTCATTGACGCGACTACAGGGAGTAGTTAAATTACTTATTTAATCTTACCTTGTGATTATTTCCTTTCTTCTTTGAATAACTGTCTGATGCGTATTTATTATTTTTCTTTCCAAAAATTTCATAATGTCCACCTTTTTCACCATTGCTGAAGAAGCTGTCGTGTTTTTTGGACTCGTCTTTGTGGAATTTTTCTCGGAAACCCTAGAGAATTTGAAAATACAAAATATATATACAGGGCAGCCGAAAGAACATGATATTAGGAACTACATTAACTTTTCCCCACCCTTGCCTTGTCACTCTACTGTTGTTGGGTTTCATTTCAGGTGAAATAACATATTTTTTAATACGATACCCAAAAATTAAACAATTTTTGGAAACTCTAGACATGAATATTTGCTCTCATTAAAATTACAAATCTAAATCTTATTTAGGCATTATTATTAGATTCTAACTATTCAACTCATTTATTAGCTCACCAACACAAAATTTCACATGTAGAACCTAAATCCTTTGAATTAAATCTTCTGGAAGCTTCTGCTGGGATGAATAAAAACAAATATACAGGTAAAATCTTCTTAACAACCCAATAGATATCATCCATTCTACCTTATTAAACTTATTTACCTAGAAGATGGTACAAGAGGAATTGTTGTGAATTTCCAGGCAAACCTTTTCAAATTAAGAACCTTTTTTGTAATTTATTTCGAGTAAAACATTTTCTAATTCTATTTCCAATATCCTTAAAACTCCGTATCAATGCACTGTATAAATTGAGTTGAACAAAGTCTCAATTATAATGAAGATTTGAACAAATTAAATTGTTTTATTTCATCCTGTTAATTACACCATTTTGAAACAAAAAAATACGTTAATAATTCACCTTTAAATAATTTGCTTTGTGGTGTTTCTTTCCTTCTTCATATTTTAGACCGTGACCGGAACCGCCTCCACTTTTATGCGATGACTTATATGAACCTTCATCATGGTGTGTTGATTTCTTTCCTCCTTTTTCTAGGTTTGAAGTTTTATGTAAATCCTTCAATGTCTGTCCTTTATTCGCATGCTCTTCATCATGTTTACTACTTTTTCCACTTGATTTCTCATGTTTCTTTTCAGCTACGTGTCCTCCTAAAAAATAGTAATTGTTGTCTATTAATAGAATATTGCATATCAATAAAAATATTTTCCGACAGTCAGGCTGCAATAACGGCACTGTGATCGAATTCAATACTGATTTGGAGTACTGACTGCTCCTTAGTCAACTTAGTGCCATAAATGAGATTATACTGGTCATACTGAAATCTAGGGTTTTAAGTACTTAGTAAATTATCTTGCCAAGAAGAAAATAATTCAGTCCCAGTTCATACGCCCGGAATCCGGACAAAGAATCCATTTGGACATCGCAAAGAACGCAAAGATAAACAAGGCAAGAGCCTTCTGGCACGAGATAGTAGGCTTAATGCCTTTTGTCCAATATTAAAACCAGAAAATACACTAAGCATATTCAGGAATTAGATTAGGTCTAACGGTGACATTAGTAATTGTTATTTCCAGAAATCTTGAAAAATATTCGAATATCGTGTACAAATTTCGCGTACGTAAGTTATGTTACACATCTAAATGATCCAGTATTCTGAATGATTGCTTGCGATATCATTATAGACAGAGGATCAGCTTTTTATTACTTTTCTGATGAGAGCTGTTTTGTCAGAGTTGATAATAATCGAGATATTTGGCAGGTGAGTGGAATAATGAATTCGAAGCTTTTCAACAGTTTATTTTGGCCAAAAGATGATATTTATCCATTCCAAAATGGTGTGGGAATGCCTAAGCAAACACGATGAGCAGGGCGAGAACAATGTAGTCACCGTTCTGTAGATTCCAGGACACACTGGAATATCAATGAAATAGCAGATGAACTAGCAAAGAGTGTGACTGAAACACACTTTTGCGGAATCAGCTCCAATGAAATATTGTAAGAAATAGGTTGAGTTGGAAAAAAGATTCTATATACATACATATAAAGGTCATTCTGTAGCTGCCAAGATTAGTAATTTTTTTCTTAAATTAAATAACATTATACTAGTGCAGTGCTTTTTAAAAAGTTTTTATTACCTTTATTTTCGTGTCCATGTCCCTGCACTGAGGCATGTGAACTTTTGTGTTGCTTAACTTCTGCTAATGAAATGCATGATACATACAGCACTAGTGACTGAAAGAGGAAAAACCAAAAGTAAATTAATATGATTTCACTTATTTTCGAAATTTAAATATAGCCAGAATATGGAAATATTTATTTTCCTACTTCATACTACTCAAACTCAATTGTCAATTGAAAATATCTGTGGCTCAGCGTAAAATGTCTTACACAATTTATTATGCACTTGACAGAATGAAGATAAAAATAATCCGAATTTTTATTTATATTTTACCATATTTTGTTTTGCTGATTGATTCTAGTAGCTCGTACTAGTCACTGAAACCGAGTACTCCCTTTTAGTACTCTCCTTGTGTAAATAATTGGTGTTTTGTATTCCAGTGAAGTACTTGGTGAGGTTGTCCATGCCATTCGAGTAAATAAAGAGCAATCCTATTCACTGGTACGTGCTGGTACTGGTAATACAATACTCGACCGTATGATGTCGGCCAAGAGACCGCATACTGGAAATTAATGAATTTTTGGCTTATTTATATAATTTTTTGATTCTATTATCTATCTGTATCTATATCTGTAGAGTAGGGAGGGTGAGTGTGTAGGCTCACAGCACTTAGACCACATGTGACCCATTGTACATCCTCCCGAAGAGTTGTTCTCCTAGGTCATTGTCCATCCTGTCCTTCTCAGGAAGGTGGACAGGTCACTAGGAGACATCTCCTTTATATCGGCAGGTGAAGGCCAAGACTCACCGAACACACACTCTCTTATTGACGATAACTCCGGACACTCGCATAAGACATGCCTGACAGTTTCATCTTCCTGTTCACACATCCTGCATAGAGGTGTGTTCACTAGCCCCATAGTATGGAGGTGTTTCCTAGTTTACAGTGACCAGTCAGAAATCCCACTGTTAAACGTAGGTTTTTCCTGGTCGTCGCCAAATATTTCTATATATTTCGCCCAGGGTGATCCTGGCAAGACTGCATCCTTTGATCCCATCCTATCTCTTAAGGGATTGAGCATGAGTGTAACGTTTGGCTAGTTCTATAATCTATTAATAACTAATATTTCATATTTAACCTTGTATACTTTGGCAAGTTTATCTGAAACCGTGAAAGGAATGCAGTCGAAACATTCGACATTGCCATGTTTAACTATGAAAAAATAGAAGAACTGATTATGTAGTGATAATAATTATAAATGGGTCTTTTTATTATTAACAATATTAAAAATATGATTGAACGTTCATTTTATAATGTGCTTGTTTCGTTGGATTCATTCTATTAACATTATTTTCCAATTTATGAATATTAAAAGAGAACACTTTTCCAAATTTGTTATAGGATTCTTAAAGCTCTGTCAACGTTGTACGAAAACCATAATGACCACACACTCCGATTACATAATTGGTGATTTTTATGGACCAGCTGACTTCTTATTGGCAAGCTCGTGCGTATGTTCTCCCTCTCACTTCGTCAATTGACTGATATTGATTTATCCAGTGGCGTTTCTATTGTCAGTTACCTTTGTAATTTCAGTTTTACTTGGTAAAATAGGTACCGTACGCCATTTGTACGTTTGACAGATATACGCCATGTTTTTCCTCCCCTCTTACCGACGCCCCGTAGCTACAGATAAACTTGCCAAACTATAAGTATCATATGTTTTCCACTTAATATCGATTTAATATTTTATTTTTAGATTAATTGAATTACATCAATATTATCGTCAAGTTTTTTTGTACCTGTAAATAATATGAAGCAAACTGAAATTATATTGTTTGCTTTGAATATAATGATTATTTGGAAGTACCTCTTTAATTACTTTTAGTTGCAATTAAATCAATGTTTTGTAACACGCGATTGGATATAGTGGCTGAATAACAATTATATCCAAAAAATTTCAAGTTCATTCACTCATTGGAAATAGAGCATTTATAACAAGAAACTATTCTTTGGAAACTATTGGTAAGTGACCTATTTTGCAGTGGTATTGAAATTATAAGTAATTTTTCTATTACAACTAATGAGCAAATTGTACGTAACCAATAAGTGAAGTTGAGAAATGGAGAAAAAACTAAAACATTTCAACTGAAATGTTTAAAAACATAATGCGTGCTCTCTATCAGAGAGTGCCGTGAAGTTCATTGTTGAAATTACGGATGTGGCAAGGAAGAAGAATACATTTGAATATACTAATTCACTTTTTTCCAGTTTTCATATTGGTAGGTACATTTTGTCTTGTTACTGGAAATTTTCCCAAGAGAGAGTTCAACAACATGTTTCAATATTTGCCAATTCCGGAACAAAGCTTGTATTACATCAAAAAGTTTTCATTTATAATTACTATTTTGCCGTGAAATTGAACAGTTATGTAAAACAATTGTGTATCCCTTCAAAGTAATTGAATCAATTTATGTAATCTGATCTATTGAATGACGTTGTTTTGGATTAGTTACCATATAAATGTCACAATTTGATATAATTTATTAAGATAAAGATACTGCAGTCAATGAAAATAACTACGATCTATAATAAGAAACATCAGAAATTCATTTCTATCCATACTTATTGATATTTGTTACATTTTAGACACAAAAAACTCGTCCGTGGAAACCACACAAATTGCAGAAACCAGCCGAGAAATGTTGAAGTATTAACTGATGAACCAATTTTCAACGCAGCAACATTATGAACTAGGTTGAATTTGATATTTAATTATTCAACGAATTATATTTCGTTTGAAATTCATTGCAAAATGATTCTTTATATATATATATATTTACATATTTTAATAGCATTAGACATAGTCTAGGCTTCAAAAAGGTCATTTCTGGAGTAGCAGTGGAATCAAGTATAGTAGCCAATATTTGCAGCAGTGTGGATATAGTTTTTGGTCACACTTACCTAAGCATTCTGAAGCTTAATTTGGAGTAGGAGGGTGAGATTCATGGCTGCTTTCCACACTTCTAATTGTACTTTGACCACAGATATACTTATTCCGTGCTGTACTGCCAAATACATACAAAATGCCTCTTCGTGTAGGGCAATGTCCCGGTTAAATGATAGCTCATAATACCGAACAGAAAATTGATAAGTAGGAACCGCCCCAGCGGCTGGGCTTAGCGTAAGGGCTTGTAATTAAGAGGTTCTGTTTTTTCAGTTTTAGCTTATAGTCGACTCCACAAACGGCCGCAAAATTTGACGGTAACACACCAGATACTTAATATCTGAACTTTTCTAGGAGGGGGGTTGAACCCACAAAGCTTCTGTATCTGTATCTGTAAGAATTTGAAGGGTGGGTGACCCCCACAGCACTCAAGCCACAATTGGCCCATTGTGCATCCTTCCGAGGTTCAGACTTCCTTCTGGCTCGTCATCCAGCCTACTTGTTTGAAGTAGGCGATAACGTCGCCGGAAGTAAGATCCCTCATGCTGGCTTGTGTTAGCCTGTACTCGCCGAATACGGAAAACCTAAATTGAGAGAGTGTCGGACATTCACAAAGAATGTGTTCGACAGACCCAGTCTGTAGAGGTGTTTTCGTAGGTGGCAGTGACCGGTCAGAATACCCGTGGCTGTCCAAAGGTTCTGTCTGTTGATAGTCACGTATTTTTTGGCTACTTTGCTGTTCGGATACTGCAGTAGTTCCTTGGCAAGCCTGCAACCTTCTGCATCGTCCCATCTACCCTTAAACTTATCAAGGGAGTGTTCCTTTATTAGGTCAATCATAGCCGACGCCGACAGATCAATGAAAGTGCCAGGTCCCAAGAGTTTTTGGGAGGCTGCTTTCCTGGCTAGTGAGTCGGCAATGTGGTTACCTGTCGATTTACTGTGCCCCTTGATCCAGCCTAAAGTGACTTCGTTGTTGCTACAGGCTTCGATCAGGGACAGGTGACACTCCAGTACTAGGCCTGATGTGATACGTGGTCTGTTCAGGGCTAGTAGTGCTTGTCTACTATCTGTAAGGATGTGAATTTTATTGCCTGTGTTTCTTTTGGTAAACTCTTTTGCGGCGATGTAGATAGCAGTGAGCTCTGTTTGAGCGACGCTGACATTACAGCCCATCGCCCATTTGATGTTAAGATTCAGAGATCTGGAGTAAATTCCACATCCTGAGCCCATATTGGTTTTGGAGCCATCCGTGAAGATGCGGTGTGCACCCTTCTTCTGATGTGTCTTGTGTGTTATATTTAATGATTACCTTGTAGGGCCTGTGGAAGGCATATTGTGGTGAGATTGCGTCCGTATTTGCCTGCAGCAGTGGGACCTCATTGAGTGCCTCACGCCATAGGTTACGTCTCAATCTACCAGATCCTACGTCAGGTTGTATACCGGTAGAGCGTAAGCGTGTCATGGTCATCAAAATAACCCACAAAGCTTATTTACATTTCACTGCCTTTTCATACTTTTTTGTACATCATTTATTTTAAATGATTTTTCACATCTAGTTAACGTTGAATACTATAAGTTGGTTGTTTTTTAATAACACTTTCGTTCATAATAAATTATTATTATTTTTAATGAAATATAACAGTGAATATTGAAATAGTATATTATACCACGATCATGTAATAACCATTGCATGAGAGTTGCATACACTGTTTTTTCTACGAGGAAAATTTAATTTAAAAAAATATATAAAAAATGTACTAACCGTTAGTCGAACCCGGAATGTACAGATCGAAAAAAACCTTATGCAGCGCCATTATCCACTGCGCCACGGGACCACGGTTGAACTGATAGCATAAAGCGTATAAGTATGTTACTGTCATACAATATTATAGTGTATTATGATACAAGTGTATAAGCAAGCCTTTTAAGCACGCACGACGAGTTTGGAAGCACGAGGCTAAGCCGAGTGCCTTTTAACGGAGTAGTGCTTAAAAGGCGCTTATACACGTGTATCATACGCAGTCTGAAAAATACTCAGATTATGATTTTATAAAAACGAAATTGAAATTCCTTTTTCATAATAATTATTCATGGCATTATCCTTTTTTTAAAGTTTCCTTGGTAACATCATTAACCCGAGAAACGCAAAGTCTAAATGTCATGACTTTAATTATTGATCTGACATGAGTACTTTGTTATGTCAAATAGAACAATAATTTGCATGTGAAATGTGTGTTGATGAATGTTAATACAATGATCGAAAACGAGGATAGGTCATCTGTGATTAGATTGTTAGCCGAACAAGCTGAAGGGAGGTTAATCCCCGAGAAATCCAAGGAAGTGTATCTAAAGGAATACGAAAAATTTACGAAATGGATGGTCACAACCAACCAGACGGTGATCGATGAAACGTTAATGCTTGCGTATATGAACAAAATGGTAGGTAGCAATTTATTATTGAAAATAGCAATCATTTAACGAAGTTTCATTATAGTCAAGTGTTTACAAGTCGTCATCATTGTGGTGCATTCACTCCAAACTGCAAACGATGCTGCGAATCAAACACGGGGTGAACATTCCTTCTTTTCATAAACTACATGCTTTTATGAAAAGCACAAACAAAGGACATGATCCTAAAAAGTCTTGGGTGTTTACAGAAGAGGAACTACGCAAATTTTTCGTAACAGCACCTGACGATACCTTTTTATTTTTGAAGGTTTGTACTGAATTGACAGTTTTCACAAAATGTTGACAGTATAATATTTTTTATTGTTACCAAGGTGACTTTATAGAGCACATGTGCTTTAATCGGCCTTTTAAGTACGCTTTTGCGTTTTTTATCAACGATTATGATGCAGGTATACTAAAAAATAAATTATTGTAAAAAAAAATAATGAGTTTAAATATGTATTTGCCTCGACATTTCGTTTAAAAACTAGAGCAAAAGATTTAAACATAAAACACTGTCAAACATTCTACAGAAAATATTGGGTCTGCCTACTTGGGTATTTGGAAATCTAGATTCCTATTGGTCAATTTTTCAGTTTTATAATGAAAACCAGTGTAATAATGAGTATCATTATGAAACTGAAAATTGGCATTTAATTAACAACTTAAAGTATATGAGTAGAAAAAGGATGTTATAATTGCTACAAATATTTAGAAAATTGATTGATGTACATTATAAGCATTTTAATTAACCTCATTATCTATAGGCACCATATTAGCTGATGAAATTTAATACTTCGTTAACATTTGCTCTTCATTACAGAAATAGAAATAGAAATCGTAGATTTAGAAAATCCTTTTGAAACAATATCTTCGTAAATATATTTGTGTAAATGGTCAATAATTTGAAATACAGATTTTTGGAACTTTAGTTCTTTACGCCAGGTTATGTTTGAGCGACCAGGGGTCGTGACGCAAAAGATATGACCGTTACGCGTTACGTTACGCTACGTTATGTTACATTGCTTCGTTATGTGCCTTGCTTTTGCGTGCTTGTGCCTCCTTAGTCTCTCTCTCGTTTACGAAGCAGCGATTCATAATAATAAATATGCTCCCACCCGGATTCGAACCCGGGCCGCCCGCGTGCAATGCGAGCATTCTAACCACTGAACCACCGATGCTATATTGAAATTCTATGCAAAGCTGGTATTCGCAGTGCTAGTGATCTACTTGAATTTGTTCGGGTAAATTTTTACTATTATTTCCATAATTTTTTTTGAGCGATTAAGGGGTCTAGCTACTTTTCGAAATACAGGGTGTTGAAATTTTGAAAACTTGAATGTTTTAATTCGATAACTTTAAAATGGATGGATAAATTGATTTGACATTTGGCAGGTAGTTTTTAAATGTAAATGGGCATATTTTGAAAGAAATTGTAGTTTGTGCAACTAGTGTGGATATGATGGCCATATCGCACGAGGACGAAGATGGAGCACGACGCCGTAGGCGGAGTGCTCAATCGTTCAAGTGCGATATGGACAATCCACACGAGTCGAGCAGCATATTTTTTCTACGACCCACTTAGGAAAAAATCTAGAAAATAAAAATTTCTATAAACTGTAATATAACTTCAAATTAAAAATGTAATAATTCAATTTTATGTTTCCACTAATTTTGTGGTAAACGAATGTCCAATTTGTATAATGCTACGGTTTCCTTTTTTAAATATACGATGCTGTTATAAGTAGATGTTGCCATTCGGACTCCCTCATGGAGGGTACCGTACCATTATCTATAATTATGAATATTCTGCTAAATATTTCAAACGTCTACCTGTTGTCGTTATTAATATCAAGCAGAATGATTATTTAAAAATAAAATTAACAATAAAAAAAATTCCTCGCGGGGAATCGAATCCGGGTCTACCGCGTGAGAGTCTGGTGTGCTTACTACTCAACCACCAAAGAATATGCAAATTGTTTATCTATAACGTCAGATGTATTACATAACTTTTGCTTAAAAGGAACTAAAGTTCCTACCGTGTGTCCCGCGACAAGTTCTACCTTTTTTTTTAAATTCATGGTTCATGGTTGTGAAACTGCTAAGACTTTTCCGTTTTAAACATTTCTTGGATAAGATCTTCGTTCCTCCTTAGGATATTCTATGAAGACCAACGTGCCTGCTTAACGTTAGTAACGGGACTTCTTACACAAAAAAATAAAAAAAAAATCTTAAATTACTTTTATTATCTACCTTCTTTTCTTTATCATAGGTACATCTTTTGTTATTTGTTTAATATGTGAAGACCATTTCTGGAAACTTTCTTTCTTTTTCCTCGTAAATAAGAGAATATTAAATAATACAATACAATTTGCTTTGCATCTAATGACAAGTGTTTTCGACGCAACATTGCGAAAAAAATTGATAATAACTTATAATACTCGTACTCTTTGAAAATGCACGCTAAAACGGAATATTTAAGACTGCCAAATGGATTCAATGCAGTTATCATACACCCGATACAATATTATATTAAAGTATAAGTGGATATTAAGATCTTTAAAACACGCGCGATTTTTCGAAATAGAGCAAGTGTTTTAAAGACTAGTTATCCACGAATACTTTACGCTATTTTTTTTATTGGTGCACTTTGAAATTATAAATACTGGTCTATAACTACTACAACAACATTTTAATTAATAAATTTGACATTGTTAAATATTGTTTTAATAAAAGTTTTGACGTTACAAACTACTTCTGTCAGATCAATAATGAAAAATTGTCATTTAGACATGATTTAGACCATAGATTTAGACTTCGTTTCTCGAGTTGTTGATGTTGCCACGGTAACTTTAAAACACGCGCGTTTTTTAAAGACCGATTTAAGCACGCTAAGGCGTACTTTAAATAGGTAAAATGGTTCACCAATAAAAAAAACTCATTATGTCACTCGACTGCTGTTGAGTTTCATTTCAAGTGAAATTCTTTTAAAAAGGTCGTAAATTGTCGGATCTAGATGATTGTCGGCAAAAGCTAAGACGATAGGTATATTTTAAGACAAAGTATAATAAATTCTATATTGTAGGTATAAGTTTAGAATTTCATGATCATCAGATGTTATTGAAAGATAAAATGATTTAGGTGAATATTAAACAGAATCCAACCGTATCCAAATGTAAGCACTGTTAGAATTATTATAAACTGCATATTTCTAGATGTGTTTATTCAGCTCAAACGGAACCACGATATAACAAGTTATTTTTAACATAATGGGATACTTAAAAACAAATTTTGTGTTAAAACGATACAAAATCTATTCTGTTATTTTTTTTTGGATTATTCGAATCTTAAATTGATGGTCTACGTAGATATTTTGAGTGGGCGGCTTCTGCTGTTGACGAACATTTATTTCAGGAGAACTACAGTTCATATTACATAAAAAAATATTCAGATTAGAATTTTTTCATAAAATCCGATTTTGATTTCCTTTCATTTTTTCGATTGGTAATGATCGTATTGGATATACTTTATTTACAGTTTCCTACTACTACTACTAAATGTGCAGGCGAGCCTTGTCCTGGACAAACTCAAGCCAAGGTTCCGGCACTGAGGCCACAGGCGGGCACATTGTGCAATTCCTGCTACCTAGACATCCATGAAGCCGAGCCCTTCAATAAAGGCCACAACCTTTTTCAATGGATGACTGCTTGTGTCTCCAGAGGCCATAACAGAGACTTCGAAGATTCGCCTACGTAGTACAGCCCAGTGTGGCACTCTAAGAGAACATGGACTGACGTTTCGTCAGTCATACCGCAACCCCTACATAGGGAACTTTCCTCTAGTTGTGGAGGTGTTTCCTCATACAGCAATGCCCTGTTAGGTGTCCTGCTATCTTTCTTAGCCTACTCCTTGGTAGTTCAGTAGCTGCCCTAGCGCGTCCATCAGTCCATCCTTTCAGTAGAAGTTTGGATTGTCTAGGACCCTGCAGAGCATTCCAATGAGCGAGGTGCTGATTCCTCAGCCACTTATTCGTCTCCTTGCGTATTTTTTGTTTTGTTAGGCACAGGCCCGGGCCGCCCCTTCCGCAGCCAGTGCATCCACCATCTCGTTGCCTTCAAAACCAGAGTGGGCTGGAATCCATTCTAGCCGCACCACGTTCCGCCTTGCAAGATTAGCAAGTCGTTCTCGACATTCGTTAGCAAGTCCTGAATTGCTGGTATACCCACTCAGGGCTTTAATTGCTGCCTGACTGTCGGAGTATATGGTTATGGTTCGATCCACATAACCTCTGTCTAGGTTTATCTGCGCACATTCCAATATAGCATATATCTCCGCCTGATATGCAGATACACCATCACCCAATGGTACACAAACTTGTGTTCTTGGGTTCCTGGAGTAAATTCCAGCCCCTGCTCTATCACCGGAGCATGAGCCATCTGACCATTAGGTTGTGTATTCCTCTCTTTTTCCCAGGACTCTCTATCCCGGATCATGGCCCTGTATGGGGTAGCGAAGTAGTACTTACGCAGGCATTCATCAGCCGCTCAAGCCAGAACTGGAATATCTTCTAGGAGCCGGAGCTTCTTGACGTGCCTGCACTCTTCCCCTCTTATCACGTATCCCAGCCGTTTCAAGCGCAGGAAAGCCCTCCCCGCCTCAGCCTCGATCACATGGTGAAGATGGCCGAGGACCAAGGATCACTTCCATCGCAACAGTTGGTGTAGTCCTCATGCAGCCAGTTGCCCCCAAACTGACCACCCTTTGAAGGCGTGCCAGTTGTGATATAGCCGTGACCAAGGTTACCCTCGGCCACCAGACCAGAGCCGCATATGTGAGCATAGGCAGCATAATCACTGTATAGAACCATATGATCGTTTTGGGGGTCAGTCTCCACCTCGGACCAATGGCTCTCCTACAGGCCCAATACGTGTTTGTCACCTTGCTTAGGCGACTATCAAGATGAGCCTTCCATGTCAGTGATTTATCAAGGATCACTCCTAGATACTTCACCTGTTCAACCACCGGCAGTGGTACTCCATCAAGATTTAGACCCTAAGGTCTTATACCTCTCTTTTTGGTGAAAGCAACTATCTCAGTCTTGGCAGGATTTACTGCAAGTCCGTGTTAGTTACACCACCCATGTACCCTATTCAGAGCCCTTTGCATGAGGTCCCTGAGAACGGTAATGTGCCTTCCAACAACAAGGACAACGATATCATCGGCATACCCAATCGTTAGAAAGCACTCACCGTTTAAAAGGGTTATTCGCTCGTCAATGACTAGGTTCCTGCAAAAAAATGTCATTTTAGTGAAACTGTTATCAATAGATGTCAAAGGTTACAGTTTGATACTATCATAACGCCTCACAGTGTTTTTGATAATTAAAGAACAAAGACCGTTCAGTAAGAAGCAACAACTACTTCCCTGGCTTTATGCCACGAAGGACATTGAAATAAACTTCGAAGTTAAGCGAGGTTGGTATATCTGCAATCTGCAAGATGGAACCAACCATTTTAGTTTGCAATTCGAAAGGAAAATATCACTTATAATGAGGTTAGTAGGTAAACGGTCTTAGTTCTTTGATTTTCAAAGACTGTGTGAGGCGTTATAATGGTATTAAACTATTACCTTTGACATCTATTGATAACACGCTTCACTAAAATGACATTCTCTTCGTAGATAACTGTAAATAAAGTAGATAACCCTACAAAGCCGTCAGGTTTTTTGTCAAATAGAATTTTAGTTTGTGGTGAGTTGAGGGTATGTCACTGTTATCGCATATTTAACGTTTTTTTACTGAGATTGATGTATTTGTGCGACATCAATGATTTTTCCAGTACAGAATTATGCTCTCAGAGCTTCTGGATGGATGGTATCACCTTATACCGGTCTTTTCTCAAGACCACATTTGTACTACAATCCGGTTCTGGGCTACGGCTGACAGTCGTTCTTATTTGCACACCCGGTACATTTGTAATGGAAAAAATTGTAAGAAAAATGTAGTCCGCGCTGGGGTTTGAACGTGTGACCTTGTGAGCATAAATTAAAGACACATTTCTCTAAACCACAACTTCTGTTAATCATATCTTTCGAAATAAAATATCTTACTTCACGTATCAGCGTATACGTACCTACTTAGTAACATTATTTCTGTTGTGGTGATTCAAAATTGCGAAATTTTGGACTTTTTATTTTATCTGCTCTATGGATTATATCTTTTACAATGATTAAATCTAATATGTCGATTGCAATCGAAGTAATGATTGAAGAAATGTTTGACCTTAATGTTAAATGTTTGAAGTATGCGAAATTTTTGAGGTTAAAATAATATTTTGCCACGCTCTAAACAAAGTTTGTAATTAATCGGTGCATTAAAAAATGATTGTTTATTGATCGTTCAAATCTAAATACAGCGTTGCTGAAAAATCCCGCATCAAGTGATTATCTTTGAAACGGATGAAGTAAAAGTTATGAAATTCTATGACGATGAACGAGACGTTATTCTGCATAATATTTCAAAGAAAATATCAGATGTTTTTGATTTAATCGTTCAGAGTACGGCCGTCATCTTGAATTTTGTGAAATGGCAACCTAAGTCGTTCCACTTATTCGGAAATTATAATCGAAATTTAACAAAAATATTAACATTGTAATTTTAAACAAAACTGGATGTTACCGAAAATAAAGTGAACATTCATTTAATTTACCAACACTTCATCACAATTAGTGCTCAAAATACTGGTCATTTGTTTGATGACAATAATAGAATCTCCATTCGAAGCTACGTTGATCATTTGTGAAGTACCTACATTTCAAGACGTATGTGCTCCTTTAACTTTAAAAAAAAAGTGAAAATTATTGTTAGAGATTCCAAAAACGACACATGGGATAAATTTGGTGAAAAGGTGGAACACAATAGTAAAGAAAACCAGAAATTATTCTATCGAGTCCTGAAATGACTGAGGAAAGACAACTCTCAAAATATATATATATATATAATTACATACACAATAAAGAAGGAGAAGTATTAACTGATGGAATAGAAATTGCCAACAGATGGAAAGAATGCTTTCAAGATCTACTGACGGATAAAAGCGAAGACAAATATATACGACATCAGCAAACAAGAGAAGAAGAACAAGAAGAAGAAGAACGGGAAGAAGAACAAGAAGAAGAACGAGAAGAACAAATAGTATATATGAATTAGAAGAAACATTACAAAAACAGAAAAATGGGAAGGCGGCAGGATATGAAAAATTAACGATAGAAATGCTCAAAAATATAGGACAACAAGGAAAACAAATAATGCTAAGTGTCTATAGAAAAATATGGGAACAGGAAAAAATGCCACAAGATTGGACCAGATCTCTCATAGTTCCGATATATATATATATATATATATATATATATATATATATACTGTTGCAGGCTATTGTGAACTCCGTTATACCTGTAGTCTAATTTGGGCTCCTAGCGTATATTTGATGTATACCACTATACAAGTTGACGTCGTAGTGGGATCCGGTATATGTAACGGCTACGGTAGGCTCCGTTGGTGTATATTTGCATACTTCAAAGCAAAGTAGGCTCCGTATATGAAACATTTCAGGCAATACGAACTCCTTGCGGCGTTGCCACTATCCGCCAGTTGATAAATATAACAAAAACCAAAATTGCCTGTTAGGCATTGACAATGTATAAAACGCTTGCGATAGGCCTTTTCCGTCAAAAATTATAATCCGAGACTGCATTTGTGAGTTTGAAACAACATCTATGGGAAACATTATTGAAGATAAAGAGTTTTGTATATCATGATTGGAAGAGTAATGATATCTATAAATTAGCATATTAGCATATCTTATAAAGACCTACTGACAAAAATAAGCTCGATAGTCGAACTAGTATATGTTTATGGAAAAATATATTCACATAATTGATTGATGCATTTATGCGCCACTAATTATTCAGTATTGATAGTTGACGACTGCAGGGTAAATTTTTTTGAAACTTTTATATAATGTTGTACTCGACCTAGTTAGTAAAATTGTTAATACGTCCAAGTGTCCAACTCAATTCTAAGACTAGTGAATTGATTTGACATTTGGCAGGTTGTTTTTAAATGTAAAAGGCATATTTTGATGAAAAAACATGTTTTGATTCTTGATCCAGTGGTGTACATCTGGAGTCATATGTCATATGTCACCTTTCCTTTCCCATTTTTTACGCCACTGGCATTTGAAGCTATTTTTATTTCATTTTGTATTCCTCAATGTTTTCATGAAGTATGCAAGATCACTAAGGAAATAAAAGGAAACATTTTGCTTGTATTTTTCCAGTTACTAACTAATTAATCTTACCTATATCAGTTTGTCCAATTCTACGAGGGGTATCTACATGCAAACGTTGTAAGTGTCATTTGAAGCCACCCTGTTTAATTTTTTCGATTTTTTTGGCAAAAATTTAACCTGTAGTGAATATATTATGAAAATATGTGTGTTCTCGGTCTGTTCAGGGTAATCTGCAAAGCAACTTGAATGATATTGATAAAACTTGATAGGCACAAAGAACAGATCATCAAGGACATGTTTTTGTTCTATTATAACAGTTGAAAACGGGTCCTGAGGAAGGTTTTTAGTTTCGTAAACCGTTTTTTAATTACAATGATGTTTTAAACAGTTCGTAGGTTGGGTTTAAGATTTTTCGAAAAATATACGATTATTTTTCAATTAGTTGTTTTGCAAACATGGAATTTGTATGAATTATTACGAAACACAACTACTACAGTTTTCACGTGCCACGCAGTTTATAAATCGTTGTCCTTTTCCTTTTTTTGAGAAATAGCAATTATTTTCCATTCAACTCTGTTGCACATTTTCAATTTGCTTAAATAAAAAAAAATTGTTCAAGTTGTTTATTCGATCTACTTTTTCTACATCCACATGTATATTATCCATTTTCTGCACAGTTTATACAAAATGGAAATGTAGGCCATATCGGTTGACTGAACGGATATGATTTCATATTCATCCTAGAATGCATATGAAATCCACCAATCAGCATTTGCGTTTGGTACCCGTCAAGTAATGTGTTTATCAATCTCAAAGAATCGTCAAAGTGGTGTTTCCAAAAAAGTCTCTCCTAGAAGCACTGGATCAAGAATATTTATTTACAAAAATTATTTTATATGAAAGAATCCGTACAAATTAACAACAAATACTAAAAACAGAATAAAATAGATATTTGAGGGGACTCCTGACAGACGTCAGTTTTTTTTGGAATTATGTAATACATTTGATGTTATAGATGTCTGGCATATTCCTCAGTAGTCCAGTAGTAAGCATTCTAGTCTCCCTCGCAGTAGACCAGAGTTCAAATTCCCGTGAGGAGGTTTTTTTTTTCAATTTTATTTCTAAATAATTTTACTCGATATTGATAACGACAATAGGTAGATGCTTGAAATATTTAGCAGAATATTCATTCGTATAGATAATGGTACGGTACCCTTCGTGCGCGAGTCCAATTCGCAAAATCTACTTTTAACAGCATCGCAGATTTAAAAAAGGAAACCGTAACATATACAAATTGTACATTTAAGAACTGTACATTTATCACAAAAAATCAGTGAGAATATAAAATTAAATTGGTAAAATTATAAATAAAATTGTTGAAAATAGTAGTTTGTACAACTAGTGCGCAAAGCGTGATTTGCGTACAAGTTGTACACAATATTTTTTCTACATCCACATTTATTAATGAAAGAAATACAGTAATTTATATAGGTATTTTATTTAAACAGAAAGAACTTACAATATGAAAATAAATAGAAAAATCAGTTGAATGTATAATTGATTGTGAAGTGTGAACCTCAGATTATTTTCGGTTGCAGTTCGAGCCTTTTCGATAATATCTGAAGGAGTATTTTCAATTTCCGCATTGGACAACTCAAAAGATAAATTATTTTGATCTTATGGTTCATAATTCCCAGAAATAATGCTTAATAGGTTAATGTTTTTATAATTAATAAATTAAAATAAATAATAAAATAAATCGGTTACTTAGTATTGGTTTAAATTTGGAAATTGTACATTTATAAGAAATTCACTATTAGGTTGAATTGTTGAAAAAAGTTGACAGGTCAAAGGTATCTTTGTTCGACATTTCGGTGCGGAAAAGTAAAATAGCGTGTACTTTTTGCATTACTTTTCCAACGGTTATCAAAAGAATTAAGAAAAGGCCTGCTTTGCGTATGGAAATTTGTGTAGAAAAGCGTGTTTCGCGTAGTGGTTGTAGGAAATAGTTATTTGTATACTAAGGCCGCAAAATGCTTTTTCGCGTTCCGAGAGAGAGATTATCGCCGAGGCCGCTCCGGCCAAAGCAAGATAATCTCGAGGTCGCGAAAACATTTCGCGGCCATAGTATACACAATATTTTTCGTGCAACCGTGAAAATTACATAATTTCAATAAACATTATGTCTCTTTAGAAAAGACAGTTAGTTTTTGGTTCGAAATACATTGTTATTGTCATATTTCAGAAATGTCAAATGCTGTAGTGGCGTTCAGTTTGCCGGCAGTCACTATGGGAACGGCCGTAAAAATTC
>CAJUYH010000451.1:43708-60261 GCA_910591685.1 Galerucella tenella | reverse complement strand
AGCAACTTGAATGATATTGATAAAACTTGATAGGCACAAAGAACAGATCATCAAGGACATGTTTTTGTTCTATTATAACAGTTGAAAACGGGTCCTGAGGAAGGTTTTTAGTTTCGTAAACCGTTTTTTAATTACAATGATGTTTTAAACAGTTCGTAGGTTGGGTTTAAGATTTTTCGAAAAATATACGATTATTTTTCAATTAGTTGTTTTGCAAACATGGAATTTGTATGAATTATTACGAAACACAACTACTACAGTTTTCACGTGCCACGCAGTTTATAAATCGTTGTCCTTTTCCTTTTTTTGAGAAATAGCAATTATTTTCCATTCAACTCTGTTGCACATTTTCAATTTGCTTAAATAAAAAAAAATTGTTCAAGTTGTTTATTCGATCTACTTTTTCTACATCCACATGTATATTATCCATTTTCTGCACAGTTTATACAAAATGGAAATGTAGGCCATATCGGTTGACTGAACGGATATGATTTCATATTCATCCTAGAATGCATATGAAATCCACCAATCAGCATTTGCGTTTGGTACCCGTCAAGTAATGTGTTTATCAATCTCAAAGAATCGTCAAAGTGGTGTTTCCAAAAAAGTCTCTCCTAGAAGCACTGGATCAAGAATATTTATTTACAAAAATTATTTTATATGAAAGAATCCGTACAAATTAACAACAAATACTAAAAACAGAATAAAATAGATATTTGAGGGGACTCCTGACAGACGTCAGTTTTTTTGGAATTATGTAATACATTTGATGTTATAGATGTCTGGCATATTCCTCAGTAGTCCAGTAGTAAGCATTCTAGTCTCCCTCGCAGTAGACCAGAGTTCAAATTCCCGTGAGGAGGTTTTTTTTCAATTTTATTTCTAAATAATTTTACTCGATATTGATAACGACAATAGGTAGATGCTTGAAATATTTAGCAGAATATTCATTCGTATAGAATAGATAATGGTACGGTACCCTTCGTGCGCGAGTCCAATTCGCAAAATCTACTTTTAACAGCATCGCAGATTTAAAAAAGGAAACCGTAACATATACAAATTGTACATTTAAGAACTGTACATTTATCACAAAAAATCAGTGAGAATATAAAATTAAATTGGTAAAATTATAAATAAAATTGTTGAAAATAGTAGTTTGTACAACTAGTGCGCAAAGCGTGATTTGCGTACAAGTTGTACACAATATTTTTTCTACATCCACATTTATTAATGAAAGAAATACAGTAATTTATATAGGTATTTTATTTAAACAGAAAGAACTTACAATATGAAAATAAATAGAAAAATCAGTTGAATGTATAATTGATTGTGAAGTGTGAACCTCAGATTATTTTCGGTTGCAGTTCGAGCCTTTTCGATAATATCTGAAGGAGTATTTTCAATTTCCGCATTGGACAACTCAAAAGATAAATTATTTTGATCTTATGGTTCATAATTCCCAGAAATAATGCTTAATAGGTTAATGTTTTTATAATTAATAAATTAAAATAAATAATAAAATAAATCGGTTACTTAGTATTGGTTTAAATTTGGAAATTGTACATTTATAAGAAATTCACTATTAGGTTGAATTGTTGAAAAAAGTTGACAGGTCAAAGGTATCTTTGTTCGACATTTCGGTGCGGAAAAGTAAAATAGCGTGTACTTTTTGCATTACTTTTCCAACGGTTATCAAAAGAATTAAGAAAAGGCCTGCTTTGCGTATGGAAATTTGTGTAGAAAAGCGTGTTTCGCGTAGTGGTTGTAGGAAATAGTTATTTGTATACTAAGGCCGCAAAATGCTTTTTCGCGTTCCGAGAGAGAGATTATCGCCGAGGCCGCTCCGGCCAAAGCAAGATAATCTCGAGGTCGCGAAAACATTTCGCGGCCATAGTATACACAATATTTTTCGTGCAACCGTGAAAATTACATAATTTCAATAAACATTATGTCTCTTTAGAAAAGACAGTTAGTTTTTGGTTCGAAATACATTGTTATTGTCATATTTCAGAAATGTCAAATGCTGTAGTGGCGTTCAGTTTGCCGGCAGTCACTATGGGAACGGCCGTAAAAATTCAGTTTGCCGGCAGTCACTATGGGAACGGCCGTAAAAATTTTTGTCGGCCGTCACTCTGGGTAACGGCCGCAAAATATTTTGCGGCCTCTGTTGCGGCTGCAAAATGCTTGTTTTGCGTCCGGTTGCACGAAAAATGTTTTTTTTCCTCAAGTATGTCGTGGAAAAAATATATTGTTCGACTCGTGTGGACTGTCCATATCCACACTAGTTGCACAAACTACTATTACGTACTACACCACAATCATATTGTTTTTATCTAGTTTCAAATATTGAACTTGTTTGAATTGAAAAAAAAAATAGCCAATTTATTGCAGCAAGATAAATTACAGATCTACATATTTTATTTTACGATCCACGCGAAATAAGTCGCGGCACAGTTAATGGTGAGGTTTATCTAGATTTTTTATCAACTTTTAGTGCCTACCCTACAAAATACTTTTTCCTGATGTAAATCATCCAAATGAGATACTACCAACCAGACGGAGCTCCACCGCATTTTGCACGTACAGTTAGAAATTATTTAAGCGAGGTTTTCTCCGATATGTGGATCGGAAGACGTGGAACGATCGAATGGCCGGCTAGTTTTCCCGATTTGACTCCTCTCGATTACTTTTTATGGGGCTATTCAAAATCCAAAGTTAATTTCAATAGACCAGGCAATATTGCTGATTCAAAATTTAGGATAACGGAAGAAATTAATAAAATAACTCAGGGGTCATACAAAATGTTGTACGAGAATTCCGAAATCGCCTCGGTTATGGTCAAGAAGTGCATGGTGGTTATTTTGAACATTTAATTCAATTGTGAAGTATATTGAAAAATGCATTCTAAATATTATGCGACATTATTATCTTCATTCTACGTAAAGTTTTGTGATAGACATTATAAAAATTTTACATCTTAAAAATTAATTTTCTAAGTAATGCTGCAACAAATTTTAAAAAGAACTTCATATTGCTGAACAGAGGACTGTCTTGGCATCACCCTGTATATGCAATTATGCCCGAATCTCTCAGCAATTGTCCTTCACCCTCGAAATATAGACCGATTAGTTGCTATAACATAAACGAGTGACGAAGGGATGTATTTTTTTACATAGAGTGGAAGATAACGCATTTATATTTTGTTTTCTATGAAGTAACCTATTGATTTAATTTACGGTTCATTTAATTACCTACATTATTAAAATAATTTCTCTATTATAAAAAAAGCATATTACCAAATTATTCGAAACGTCAATTGCTTAGTCTCAATTTTTATATACATATAATTGAACACTAGATAAAACAACTTTCAACTGCATTATGAAACTGCTTATACAGGATAATTCATAAATTATGGGCCATATTGTGACCGTATGTTCAAAAGATGGAGATAAAATTACTTAACTGAATGATAAGGGGTCTGAGTTACAGGGTGCTAGAGTTATGAGAAATCAAATATATTTTTGTCAATTACTCAGCCATTGTTTTAGACAAATAAGAGTATGATGGTATATTCAAGGTACAGGGTTATTCGTTATAAATTACCCACCCCCTATCATCGTTATTATTACTTTTAGAAAAAAAATTATTATATAAAAATTGTTTGGTTACAGCTGAATTTTCCTAATATTTTATCAAAAGTTCAGTAGCGTGGATACAAAAAATAATAGTTTTTTTTTCAAATGGGATACCCTGTATATTTTCACATTTTTGAAATGGTCTTTTTTCTCTGATTTCCAAAATATATAATATGCTACCTCTACCATATACCGTTTTTGAGTTATCAAATGTTGGAAATCTTAGTTTTAGTAATTACTGTGAATAAGATAAAGATAATATATCAAAGTTTGCTATGAAAATGAGAGCTAATACTTATTTGATAATCTACATTTTTCTGATAAAGTAATCAAAAACGTTCACAGTAAGGTGGAAGATAGTATCAATAGTAATAATAATAATAATATACAAGTGGTTAAAGAGAGGATTCAACTTGAAATTAACGAGCTAAATAGGAATAATGAAGTCATATGCAATGGGTTTATAAATAATATAAGGAGGTGTTATCAATTATGCATTAACAATAATGGTGTACATCCGAATATCTTTTATGGGTCATTATTTATAAATTTTCTTGAATAAATCTTTGTTTTTTATATACATATACAGGGTGTCCCACTACGATTAAGACAAGTAATATATCAGAATTGGGCAGTAGTAGATAATTATAATTTTGGGGGTGTAAATTAGAGCGAATGTTGTATCTTTTCTTGTTATTGTGTTACCCAATGAGGTATTTGTATTTGGTCACGTGACGTCGCATTCAAAACTATTAATGGGACAACCTGTATATTTGTACCTTTCTGTGTTCCTGACGTAACATTTGGTTACATTCATTCAGTCTATATATCCTGCAACAAAATTGGAACCAGTAGAAATAATCTTTAAACATAAGGTAAAAAAACCGAAATCTATATGGAAAATTGAATTCAAACCTTATAAATAGGAACAAGAAGGCAATGAAAAAAAAAAACAAAATAAACATCGTGATCATTCGGAGTCAAAAAAAACTTATGTATAGAACCAGTAAAATTATAATCTGAACGAGTAGATTATTAATTTAACACTCTCCAATTTTAATATAATGAAAAGTTTCCAAGCCCGAATCAGTAAGAAAAACAGTGTAAATAAAACGATTTTAAATGCCTTTCAATATTCAAAATGACAGAGTAATATTATCTGAACTAATGGAAGTAATTATAAATTGAATTCATATTCCATAAAAAACTGACCAATCCAAAGCTCCCGTTTCTGAATCGTTCAAAATGTCGAATTACTTAAGAGTTCTTGTATTAATATCCAATTCCTGAATTTATTTTTTAAAATAGACTATTCTGCTCATAGCTTTGATTTTCTTGAAGAATACTTTAACTATAATAAACATTTACCAATACTGTAATTCTTTATCTATTCAATGAAATACTATCAGAAGGAGCTTACTCCGACCGCTAAAGTGATGGGGTACTCAACCGCGGCAGTGCCAAGTTTATCGGATCCTACTTTGACCTAAATATATGACATACAATGTATATCAAGTTTTCAACACATCGCCATCTAGAAATATACACGCGCACTACAAAAAAATACAAATTCACGAAAACGGCCAAAACTAGCTCCTTCTGAAAACTATGCCAAATCAATCTAGACATAAATATAAGGTAGCTGATGCATTTTTTAGGACTTGGTAAGTTGGGCTCCGTATATCGGAGCCCATTTTACCGCGGAGCTCACTTATACCTCAGATTTAACATGGGTGGAGCCCACCTTGTATGTTAACTAAATATATATATATATATATATATATAGCAGCACTACAGGCCTATCTGCCCCTCGGCCTCGAGATCTTTCACTCGCTCTTTCCATTTCTTCCTGTTCCTCGCCTCGTTTTCCCAGTCCCTAACTCCCACTGTTCCCAGATCTCTCCTAACCTCTTCCAACCATTTTTTCCTTGGTCTTCCTCTTCTCTTTTTACCACCTTCTCCACTTTTCAGCACTCGTTTTACCCATCTATCTTTCGTCGTTCTACCTATATGTCCCAACCATCTTGCTCTCTGTGCTTTAATTATACGGGTTATACTTGGGTGCTTATATAATTCTGAGAGTTCTTTGTTTGTTCTTCTTCTGTAGATTCTATCTTCCTTAATTCCACCATAAATTTTTCTGAGCATTTTACGTTCCCATATTTCTAATTTATTCTGCTCTTTTTTGTTCATTGTCCAAGTTTCACAAGCGTAGGTAACTGACAAAGTCTGGTACAATCTTATTTTAGCTGTTCGTGATATGTCTTTCGATTTTAACATCTTTAATACCATTCCTGCTGCTTTACTGCCCTTTGTTAATCTTTTTTCTATTTTGTTTATGCTTGGGAAAAAATTTTGTCACAAATAAAATTTTTAAACACGTCTATTTACATCTTTCATTCCCCATTTTCCAAAAAATTTGAGTGAAATCTTTGTAGTATAGTGGTTCTGCGGCACCGTTCGGTGTGCGCCTGGCCTAATCAAATTCAGCACATTATACGTCTAGTGAGAGGTCTAAAGGTCGTACGTTTACTACTACCACACTACGTGGTAATACAGAAATAGCGAATTCCCATTAGTAACAAAGAGTCAACAGAACTCGACAAAACAAAGAAAATATATAGTCCAAAGACGAAATTATTACCGAATCAAATCGTTTGACATTGTTCAAGTAATTTACACCTAATTTTATAACGTGAGTTATTTTTTAGTGTGAATTGAATAGTCGTCATTTATTTTTGGTTTCGTAGTTAAATAATTTTAATAAATTTTGTACTAGAGTTCATATAATACACTTCTTGGTGTGCGTCACCGATTTACAAATGTCCTTCTAACACATTACATTGGAAGAAATGAAAAAAGGCAGGTCTGTGATTGATCCTAATCAAAACATCACAATAATGAACCGTTTAAATGTATTACAAACGTTAACCCTAAGTTTTGACTGAAAAGTTGATGTGAGATTACGCGCAAGCGCGACCTATCAATCGGGAGAAATTACATCATACAAAATAGGATGCAGACGTACCTTTCGTAGCGGCAATGTGCCTTACGTCTTTTTCCGAGGGGTGAACCACTATGCCAAAAATGTGACAGTATTTCGCAAATAGTGTAATTTCGCAAGATTTCGCGTGATTGCGCATGATTTCGCGTGATTTCGCGCGACTTTAGTACCGGAATATTTCACTATTTTGCTAATTATTGTGCATGATTGCGCAATATTTCGCATGATTTCACGGGATTGCGCAAGATTTCCCATGATTTCCCGTAATTTCGCGTGATTTTCCGTGTTTCGCACGATTTCCCGTGATTTCGCAAATTTGTGACAGTATTTCGCAGGGTGGTTCACCCAGGGTGAACCACTATGCCAAAAATGTGACAGTATTTCGCAAATAGTGTAATTTCGCGTGATTGCGCATGATTTCGCGTGATTTCGCAAGATTTCGCGTGATTTCCCGTGTTTCGCGCGACTTTAGTACCGGAAAATTTCACTATTTTGCTAATTATTGTGCATGACTGCGCAAGATTTCGCATGATTTCACGGGATTGCGCAAGATTTCCCATGATTTCGCGTGATTTCCCGTAAATTTGCGTGATTTCCCGTGTTTCGCGCGATTTCCCGTGATTTCGCAAATTTGTGACAGTATTTCACAGGGTGGTTCACCCCTCGTCTTTTTCTAATGTCCCACTGATAGTTCTCGTCAGATCTGTACTTTGTTGTTTACGGTCAATTATTATTTATGAAAAGTGAATATTAATCCTATTGTTATATTTATTTAAATAATAAAAAAATATGCCTAGATACACGGAAAAACATCAGCATTTTGAAAGTTCTCAAGTATTTTCAGTAGTAATACCCCTAGGGTCTTGATAATACCGAGATAATTTTGTCATAGAGAATGCTGAAAGCGTGTTGCTTGATAATAGCCCAAGGCCGCAGGCCGAGGGCTATTATCTTTGAGCAACACGCTTGAAGGATTCTCTACGACAAAATTTTGAGTATTTATCAAGATCCGAGGAGTATTCGATAAGATAATTTTTTACTTTGTAGCTTTCAAAAAATTGATTGCCAATCTGATGTTAAATAATTTTCAATACAATCTTTATCAATTTTAATCCAATAGTATTCATTTTTATTTAAAACTACAGTTGTGAAAAGTACAATTGGTAAATTAATTGAATCGTTAGATGCAATACATATTCTTCGCGACATTTTTAACACCACATGTAGGGTATTATCGCTGTCATACAGCGGTGATTGGATGAAATTTGACTCATGACTTGAAATTAAGTAATTTGATTGGTTACTATATTCAGTAAAAAATTATCAATTAGAGAAAGAAGCTGATAATTATTAATTTCATAGCCTTTTCGAATTTGGCTGAATACGATCCTGATGATTTTATTCATCAAATAGCAAATAAAATAAACGACATACCCGAAACCCGGATATAGGACACAAATGATGACGTACACCAAGAAGGCTATTGAATGTACTATACAAGTTTCTAAAAAAAATGCTTAATATTATTTCCAAAATATATGTCAGAGTTTATTCTTTTATTTTAAATTTTATATTCATTTATTATTTTGTTATATGTTCAGAATCATTAATTAATATGTATGAAATTATATTTTCATAACCTTGAAATTCTTGTTTGCATGCAAAACGATCCTTAAAAATAATTTTCGATCATTATAATTAATCAATTTGTATTTTCGATAAATAATATCGAATTGATAACGACTTTTCGTACTTTTGATATCGGCTTATGTTTAATACCTCCAGACAGAGGCGGTATTCCACTGTATTTTCTCTACAAGTAATAAATAATTTAAATATTTTTATTAATATACAGATGTTTGATACAACCCGCCCTAATTCAGTTAGTTAATCCTAATTTACATTTTGTTATTGTATTTTGGTTGGGCCTAGTGTTAATCGTACTAAAATTTTCATAATCTGAGAGAAAATGTCAATATTGTTACTTTCGGTTAAAAGCAATTCAACAAAACAGTTAGTTAAATACGTTGTGATAAATTAAAATATTATTATTCAAATTTGACGATTTACTTATTACAGTTCCATCAACAAAATTTCTAGGTTTATCTGTAGATGACAGATTGAGATGGACTGATCAGATTAATGCCGTTAACACAAAGCTTAATAAATCTTTTTATGCTTTTTCTAGAATAAAGGACAGCATGCCAACAACAGCACTTATCAATATTTATTACGGTCTTGTTTACAGTCATCTAAGTTACAAAATCTTACTGTGGGGAAATTCTATTAAAAGCAACAAAATTTTTGTAACTTAAAAAAAATAATTCGGAAAATATTTGGGCTACAATTTAAGGAAACTTGTAAGCCCACATTTATAAAAATTTCAATAATTTTGAAACTAAATCGTATGGACATGATTACTATACAATACATTCAAACACCCTTCAAGTACCTCACTGTAAAAGTTCTAAATTAGAGAATAGTTTTGAGTTTATGGAAATGAAGCTGTACAATAAATTACCTAATGAATTTAAAGACATTGTCTCCCTCAGCAAATACAAAAAAGAAATTAAAAATTTTTTTATTGACTAAATACTACTATTCAGTCAAGGAATTCCTTGAAGATTCCCTGAGAAACATTTTTATCTGTTTTTTTACATCTTTTAGGTATCAGTGAAAATACATACGAACATACATGATACAACTATCGAGTTTTTGTCTATCCTGTACCAATTTAAATCAAGTATTGATACATTTTTGGAATCAGGCCCCCAAAAATTTTCAAGTAATTAACCTTGGAACATGTCTTTCTTAAGGTTTGGTGAATGAGATTTATACAGATTGACTTCACAAGAATCGACAAAAATTCCATTTCTACCGTATACATCTAAAACCCGCCGAAAAGTTTCAGTAATAATTAAATGTATATCCCTTTCTGGGATCCTATTTCACTTGACATTTTGCTCTTTTCGACTTGTTACTTTGACCTTACAAAAATCTCTTCGATTCATCTTATTAGATTCTAACTGTAGAATGTTCCCAATAAATTATTTGACAAAAAAAAATTCAAATGAAAAATAAATCCATGACTTCAATGGTACGGTGTTTCTAACGAAACTATTTCCAAGCTCTCTCAACTCTTGAAAATGTCACAAACGTTGCTGTCGACATAATTTTAACAAGCACTTACCTTCTTCCGCAGGAAGTTCTGCAACAAAGAAACAACGATTAATTAGACTAATAATTGAAAAAATAATATAGGTATTTATAATCATAAAAATAACAAAGGGACAAATTTTTATTAAAAATACATTTCTCAAGTGAAATATAGTTTTGAATATTTTTACACGATCGTGCAAAAAGTGACAATTTTTTGCAGTATTGCATAATAGTGACTTATTTTTTGCACTGGTGCAAAAAACACTTCGAACTATCAGTCAATTTTTTGGTAAGAAATTTAAAAAAACAACAGCGCCGAGAATCGAACCCGTTTCAAATTATTAGTTTAAATTTTAATGAGTTGTTGAAAATGTTCAATTTAGATAGTGAGGAAAAAACTATTACTTTCTTCACTCCTCCAGATTTAGTTGAAACAGCAAATGAAGCAACCGCAAATTTACTGCCCGATAAATTTAAACATACTTTATATCGATCGTAGAAAAAAATGATGTGTGCAACACGTGCAAAAAGCATATTTGTTGCACTCAGCATGGTAGGATTGTGCAACAAACATGCACTTTTTGCACTGGTTGCACAAATAACCATTTTCTACGTTTCTACGTAAAATTTTTCATGAAAAAATTAAAATTTATTGAACTTTTTAGAAGCAAATAAATCGATAACCGATTGAGTTACACGAATCAAAGAATAACTTTTTTTTGTAGAATTTAACACTTTTTAATATTTTTTTATTAATTCAGTTGTAAGTTTATCCCAAAAAAAGTTTACTTTGATTTAATTAACACAAACAAATGTAACTAGCACCCTCTATTAGCAATGTTAAATAAGAGTGCAAATGATGATTCCTCATGCCAAAAAAACGTAAAATTGACAATTTTCAAAGAGAAATTGTGAAAACATAAAAAAATATTGCGAAAATCAAAATTTAAATTTAAACTTTGCATAAGGCATATTGAGCAGAATCATCATATTTTGAGGTCTAGAGTCTACAGTTCAGAGATTGGATATTCTTAATGAATCACCCTGTATATACCATGGTAGTGAAGACATTTATAAGCCTTATTCAGCTTATTCCGCTCGGTTAACAATGAGTCTTCACCACCTTGGGGTATAATATACTATTATTTAGCTGATTGATTTTACTTTTTGATTCAATAATTCATATACATACACTTCGCTTAGTATAAAAAAAATTTGAAAAAAACTAGGGGGCCGAAGGGACATTCGATCTTCCATTCACTAGAGATGCGCTTCAACCAATTGAGCCACGCCACGGCGCTAGCTTTCTATTTCCGTGTCAATATAACAAAAAGGAGCAGAAAAGCGTGATTTTTAAATATTTATTTTGCTCTGTTTTTAGTATTTGTTGTTATAGCGCAACAGAAATACATCATTTGTGAAAATTTCTGCTGTCTAAATATAATGGTTCATGAGATACAGCCTGATGACCTGATGTATTAATAAACCGACAATTTCGTCAACTTCTGCCACTGTCAAAGTGGCATATCATGCGATTTACAATGCATAAATCAATTAAATTCAGAAAGGTGCCAAGATTTTTACATTTTTCGAAGAAAAAAAAACGTTTTTTTCTATAATTTTTGATAAAAGTCTACGATTTTCTGTGTCGTAAATCGATTAAAAAATAATAATAAAAACAAGAAAAATGACCAAGGTTGTGGTTTATTTATGAAAATGATCTTGCAACTTAAAATAGTTCCGTCTAAATTTAACAAATATGTTACGAAAAAAAAAAAAAATTGGCAGTTTAAGAAATATATATTTCTAGCCATCGTTGTGTGGGATATTCGAGAGATAGATGGATACTTAGTGCAATTTTTTTTCGAAGCAAACTTTATACAGCCAAGTTAATTTATCGGAGAATTCCGTCGGATTTAACATTTTCCAGATATACGATAAGTTAGATTACTAGCTGGAGGTTTGTTTAATTTCATTGAAATATTTAAACTGTTTTTATTCGGTTTTAATATAAACTATTCGATTCTACGGAAAATATATAGAAAAATCGAGGTCGAGATAGCCAGTACGTTGAATCTCTCGTCTATTAAAATGTCGTAATATACTCGTTGTCAAAACTAATTTAAAATTTTATGGCTATTATTATTGTACTTAAAATTCGTTTTATTGGATAATATATCTGTTTAATAATGATCAATTATATGTACACACTTTCATTGAGGTATTTACGGCTATTTATTTACGGAGTATATATTTTATTGTACCAGGTGATTCAATAAGGGTAAAGAGGTACCATATCTCAGAAACCGTATTTCCTAGAGTTTGAGGTAAAAAAAAATTATTGAATGTTTTTGAGTCCATAGTTTTTCGCTAGGTGGAGCAGACAATCGCTTACAAAATATAATTGGACTTTTCATAAAATATTTTGTTGTAACTCAACTCTATATGATTCCTCATCGAGTGTATTCTCTTTGTATAATGCCGTAATAGATATTGAGCGAACTTAAAGTTGTCGGCTCTTTGTTCGACTGTAATTCGATACGATACCGTCATAGTCCGCAATATAACTCAAAGGGGATATACGATTACATAGCTGCATTTAAAATATTACGTCCACTACACCTATAATCTATGTTACCTATTTAGTGTCAATGTCAAATGTCACTTCTGTCATTAGTCAATTGTGTTGTTTTATGAAGAGGAAGAATATAATGGACTTTAAATTTACGTTATTTATGTTTTATTATTTCCTTTAACCAATTTTTGTTTTGTTATTAGTCAATAAGTGGTTTTAAGTGATCCAAATAATTTTCTCAACAATTTCTTATTTTAGGTCGTTAAAAAATATCAACAGAAAATATTGTACATATTCTACAACTTTTGTTAAAGTAATTTTTTTGGAAATATTTATTAACGTTACATAATGAAACAAATCTAATGCCCGATTTCAACACGCGCTTAGTAATACCCAAGAGAGATAGGAAATACTCAACTCTCTGATAGTCGGGCAGCACTAATATCAATAGCATGTCCTCAGATCAGATATAGACTAGTCTGGAACTGCCAGCAAAAACTACTAACTCTGGCTAACCATAACAGAGTAACTTTTAAGTGGGTTCCGGAAGGTTACTGCAGGAAATGAGAAGGCAGACATCCTAGCAAAGCTAGGGGCTGAACCTGCTTTCACTGGTCCTGAGCCAGTATTTGGAATATCCAAAACTGATGCACGTGGTTGTATATCTCGGTGGACTCAAACTAAATATCAGTCGTACAAAAACAGGAACAGGAACACAGCAAACTCCTGGTCAAAAAACCCTTGGAGAAGCTGACTAATGATTATGAATCATTAAAAAAAAACACCCCCTCACTTCGTAGAAATCAGACAGCCTGGGACATGCCACAAGACGGTATGATGAAAAAGTATAACTTTTCAAAGAAATTCGTTACGGAAATGAGCAACAAGAAGGAATGGGATCCAAATACCATTACCAGACTTGGAGAGAATCCCATTCAATGGTACACAGACGGCTCAAAAGCAATAGAAAGAAGAAAGTGTGCCCAGTTCAATATTGATAAAGGATACAGAAGACAAAGGATTATCATAATGTCGGATAGTCAAGCAGCCATTAAGGCACTGAGCTCTTGTGTAATCAGTTCCAAAATGGTGTGGGAATGCCTAGACAAACTCAATGAACTAGGCGAGAACAACATAGACACCTTACTATGGATTCCAGGACACACTGGAATAGAAGGCAATGAAATAGCAGATGAACTAGCAAAGAGGGGGACTGAAATACCTTTCTGGGGGCCTGATGTAATATTGGAAGAAATAAGTAATGCCGAGAAAAAGAGAAGATCTGACCATTGGAAAGATCTGGTAGGGCTTATAGGTACAATCAAAGACTCTTCTGGATGACTACAACCTGTTGAGATCAAAAGAATGCATAAGTCAAAGTAAAACTGCGCTAAGAGTTTTAACAGGGATCCTAACGGGACATTGTCTCCTGAATGGGCACCTGAAAAAGCTCAAAATAGTGGAGGAAGAAGAATGCAGATTCTATGAAATGGAAGAAGAAACTTTCCAATTGCACAGCACTTCAGAATCCTAGAGCACAGCACCTGGGAGATTACTGGATAAAAGAGGAACATTTGCTTAAGTTGAAGCCTGCAGACATCCTAAAATTCCTCCGGGAAATAGGACTAAAGGAACTACTAGTTTCTGAGACTCTCCTCAGAAACTGAGTAGAAGTAAGGGGGCACAATAGATCTTTTAGGTCTCAGTGAATGTCACCCCAAAAAACACTACACATACATACATACAAATGACTGAAATTTTTTTTCAAAAGGTAGGTTCATTTTGGCATTTTTTCCCTTCAACCCCTTTACGCTTCACACTTATAAAGTTGTATTATCGGATTTGACACACCCTCCTTAACAATGATGGCCAATATTTTCGAATTAATTGGAATACAATTTACCTCCTTGATTGGATTAATAATTAATTTATTCAGGCGAATTATTTTACTCAGATATTGTTTTTCTTTCATTTACAGATAAATACATTATTGAATCGACAGATGACGCACATCCTAATTACAATCAGACGAATTTCTTCAAAATATTTCAGTTATTGTCAGTAACACATAAACTCACCTTTTCATTTTACTTCATCTATGCATTGAATTAAACTTTTATTGATTAAGTTATATTTTTATTTTATTAAGAGTTCTCGTATCATTTAGTTATAGTCTATTTTTTATGAAGTCTCACAATTAGTATAGTTCTTTTCAATATCTGAGAAACTGACCTGACCTGAGATGGTATAATTACATGCAATAAAGCAAAAAAAGTATTAGCTTTGACAGGGTCGTATTCATTTTGTTGGCGAACAATAAATTATCAGCTGAGAAGTCTATAAGGCTTTTGGGTCATTCTTATCATAAATTTACTTAGTACTTTTTTTTCCATCAGACATAGTGCGGCTCTGGGGTGTGATTTTCGAGTTCACACGAATATTATGCGTGTACGGTTAGTTCTATGCAAAGAATATACCAACTACTGTATCAAGTGTAGTGAGTCCAAACTGGCTTTTGAGATTATTTATTTAGCATTTTTCCTTTATTGTTTGTTGTTAAAAAATGGGAGATTCAAGTTTCAGTGCTGCTCTTAAAAAAAATGTGACAATATTTCTGAATAATCCTCAAAAGGATCAATGAATGGGTTAAAGATCCTAGGAGGAGTCTATCTGCTAACTCTTCCGCTTCTTGTATAGCGTTAATGAAGTTTAAATGAATTAAATCATGAAAACCTGCCGTATTATAACTAAATATATCATTTATTATTCAAATTAATGACATAACAAACACAAATATTTTCAATCTAGGCTATGTGAATTTACACTTTCCGTACACGAAAACATTTATTCGAATGGAATAAACCCACTCGAAACAAGCCATACGAAAGTGTTCGTATACGATTACCGTTTGAGCATGTCAAAAATTAGGCTATTTAAATTTCATACGAAAATGGCCATTTTTCGTATACGATTTACAACCTAATGGTTTCGAAAATCGCACCCCTGCATGGTAAATCCGAAAAGTTTTGGGGGCTTCCATTAATTAAGTGAGACGCTTTTGAGTATTTTTTGACCTCGCCTCCACGTGGTGCACCCTGGGTAACGCTAAATGAACTAACACATACTGGCAGTCAGACAATCCAAGGATCTCCTGTCTACACGACACACTAAATTACTAAAACTATCAAATGTAACGTTATATTTGACAACTATCATTGGAATATTTAAATATCTACCGGACGGCGAGTAGCCAGTCCTTTTTTCTTATCAACATGTGATTCTCGTCGAAAACCTGTAGCACCGATCATCGCTAAAAGGCAAAATTTTTACATTTAATGTGCGACGAATAATCTACGTTGGTGAGGTTCAGTATACACTGATATTGGTCAAATATTTCAATTCTTCTCTCCTATACAGAGAAAGAAATTAAGAACACACTACGAATACGTAAATTCTTGCCTTATTATTTTAAATAAATAAGAGGTAACACAAAGACTAGTATTTGTGAATATTAACGTTTCACAATCATAAAATTAAATAATGAATATTAAACAAAAATCAAGAAACTATTTATTCTAATTCAGTCCATGGAGATCGTGCACAAAGTGACTACTACATATCCAAGTGTTTTACAATAAAATCATCTGCTCCTTCAACTTTGCTCTGAATTGGCCACTCTAAGCCGTTGTCGCTCGCGCACAGTACTACCATTTTTTTCATATATGGCCATATTATATTCTAAAAATAATTTTTCACGCAATTTTACACGGTTTTCTGCGAGAAAAATAATTACGTGATATTTGCCAAGACCCCCTCTCCCCTCTAAGTGAGATTTGGGAAGATTTTGCTTGATCCCCTCCCATCTAGAACACTTCACGTGATAAATCGACGCTCCCCATGGTTTTATTTTTTATTGCATCTCAAGCTCAAGTCAAGTCAAGTCATTTTCTTAGACAGGGAAAAAGATACTTAGGGCCAGTTTTACAATAGAGATTTATACTCCAAGAATTGCTATACAGGTGTAAAACAGCATCGTAAAACCAACTAGTTTTAAACTAGGTATAAATTCTGGTATAACTTTATTCCCAGAATAACTATACCTAGTATAAATCTCTATTGTAAAACCGGCCCTTAGTAATGGCATTTATTTATCTTAATACGTTTCGAGGTTTTTTTC
>CAJUYH010000451.1:21894-43608 GCA_910591685.1 Galerucella tenella | reverse complement strand
TTTTTTTCTGAGTCAAAACCGGATGTTGAAAAACGCATCGCGTTTCCGATCTCGGTTGATTTGGATTACTATTTACTTGAAACCGTTGACGTACGAATCTAGAAAGCAATTAAATCCCGTAATTTATATACGATTTCATTCAAATTCCAACGTTATTTATAAAAAAACCACGCATGAAGGTACATAATATTAGAAAATTGTTAGGTACTTATGCTCTAAAAATAATTCAGTATTGCTTAAGGACTTCAACAATTGGGCATTTTGACATGAAAACAGGAAATATACTGTTAACTGACAGTAGATAAGCCCTTGAACAGACAACGTGTTATATCGGACCTAGTACTCGAGTGCCACCAAGATTTAGCTAACGCCTCGGCAGATAACAATATTATCCTGAGGTAGGTTAAAGGGTACGACAAGAGTAAAGGTATTCGCATTGCCGATTCTTTAGCCAGGGGAGCGACTGAACTAAAAATTTTAGCCTACGGCCTGACGACTTCGACAATGGGCTCATTTACATATTTTTTTTATTTTACCATTAGGAAGAGCACATCATTTTGAGGCTCTGTGCAAAAAATTAGACGACAGCGAGACTCCTAAGTCGCTTAAAAAAATCATAAACATTAAACAGGCTCCTCTCCGAATTTCAGGCGTGACGTCATCGCATATGAATTCTCTCGTTCAGAGAACGAACACCGCGCCGATCGGTTTTTGGTTAGATGACTAATTAGCTAGAGTTTGTTCAACCATCCTTTGCCGTTACGTCATACATTGTCCAGCTTGCTCTCTCATTTATGAAATGGATGAGACGGAATTATGACGTTATTAACGTATTTCTTCTCTAAGGTCGACATACATTTTATCTGTTACTTTTAACAGTTCAGTTGTAATATTTTAAAAACAATTCTTAACAAAATATGTCATTGATTATAATTTTGAGGTTAAGTTTAAAATAACATTCAACAAATATAAGACATACGTAAAACAGCAGAATACGTCACCGATTATGACGTAACGGCAAAGGATGATTGAACAAACTCTAGTAACAGTATTTTGCTTGCTTATATGCTTATTATTTTTTATTATACGTTTAAGAAAACTCCAAACAGTGTTATAAGTGAAATAAGAACGTTTAGAAATAATTTAAACTATTCGACACAATGGACCAGAACCAGAGTAAAAAAGCTATAAATATTGTATATTGTGCGGTTCCAGAATGTAAAAGTAATACGATTAAAACATCTAACAAAACATTTATTTCTATTAATAAGGATGCAAAAAACGGAAGCAATGGCAGAAAAGCATAAAGACTCAAAGCATTCACTGATAAATCAACATACTTTGTTTGTGTATTTTTAGGATTTCATTTTTCTTCAATCAGAATCGTTATAGATTACTTTATAAAATACGTTGTGAATTCATATTGAGATTCTAAATTTTTTTAAATACGTAGATAATGTTCTTATAGCTTGTGGTGTTATTAATGTTCAATATTATTTAATAAAATAATGGGTCAATTGTTCACAAATTAAATTTTATTAAATACTGCTTTTTTCCAAAAACAGGTAATCTTTTTCAGTAGATCATAAACAAAACTGACGTATATTATATGGTTTAAAAAAAATTATTTTATTTCATTCAAAGTCCGGATCAGCTCTAACAAATATCTCTTTTTTTGGTACTAATATTACCTGCTTCATCAAAATAAGTTTTTCATGTTCTTTTCAACATTGGTGATTTAATTTCCACTACACATTCATCGTAAATAGCATTTGGAGAAGCTCCTTTAATTGGGCAGTCTGCAGTTAAAGAAATTGCAATTTTTGACTGAGTAACCTATAGCGTTATCTCCGTAACTTTGTCCACCAGACAATGGGAATAAAATAAAACATCTGGAATCACCCTGTATATCATTTGAGAGAGCATGTATTTATGAAAATATTGACATTTTTAAACATTCCGGCCGGAAAACAGCCAAAAACGATGTGTCACATAGTATAAAATTATAATTTAATAAACTCGTGTTTTTGATTAAAAAACTTCATAATCATTAGCAAGTCCACTTCTGGAAGATTTAATGAGTCTGCTTTTTCAAAATTAGATCCACACATTTTATTTTATTCACACAAAATTTTGTAGGTAATTCAAAATACGCGAGGCACGTTTCAGTCAGAAGCGTAATGTTAGTGCACATTAATTTTCATATGCGGTGACGTCAGTCATAGTCTTCGCTCCGCTCTCGGTATGCTTGTTTAATTGGTTGTATTAGGAACTAGCCAAACGTTACACCCATGCTCAATCTCTTAAGAGATGGGATGGAATCAAAGGATGCAGTCTTGCCAGGATCACCCTGGGAAGCTGGCGCTGAACAAATATTTGGCGATGACCAGGAAAAACCAACGTTTAACAGTAGGATTTCTGACTGGCCGCTGTCAACTAAGGAAACACCTCCATACTATGGGGATAGTAAACACACATCCTCTATGCAGGATGTGTGAACAGGAAGATGAAACTGCCAGGCATGTCTTATGCAAGTGTCCAGAGTTATCGTCAATAAGAGAGTGTGTGTTCGGTGAGTCTTTGCCTACACCTGCCGATATAAAGGAGATGTCTCCTAGTGACCTGTCCACCTTCCTGGGAAGGACAGGATGGACGATGACCTAGGAGGACAACTCCTCGGGAGGATGTACAATGGCATAAGTGCTGTGAGCCTACACTCACCCTCCTTACTTAGCAGATAGAGAGAGTTACTGTTAACTGTATTTTGAAAAATTTCCTCGGTCCACAAATTTGAAAAAAGTGCTTCAATAGACGTATTTCAATGTTTGACGGTTGATCACTATCGAACACCTCTGTATGTCGATAGAATTCTAAAAAAAGATTATCTTCTTTTCATTTTCTTTTTTCGACATATTTTCAATTAGTCTAAATCTTTCAATTGGTACTTGAAAATGATTTTCTAGGTATTATAAAAGTTAATGGCAAAACTATAAATAATTTAATTTGTAGTCGGCAAAGTTATTTTACGATCTAAGTGTAAGGATTTTCAACATTTTTTCGTCCTGACGGTTGTAGTTTTGATAATACTGAATATTAATAGAACGAGCGTGAAATTCACAATCATTGGATTTATATTGTGTTTTTTAATTAATTGCGGTTTCCTGAAGTGAATGCATTGATGTGATTTCAGTCCAGTCCAGTATTATGCTGTCAGAGTTTCTACCTTGTACTGATAAGGCGCAAATACGCCAAAACCGGTCTGATTACAAACCAGAATGCAATGTTGCCAGAGGGATGGATTAGAAAATTCCCAATTTTGGCTTAATTTTTCCCTAGAACTCCCTAAAAATTTAAAAATGAAAAATCCCTAGAGTTCCCTAGAAATAATTAAAAAAATACGACTTACATTAAATCATGAGTTTTGGAGGGAACAAAGTTTATTTTGTAATTAATTAAAATGCTAGTACTGATTTTGTTCGTTCGGTGTTTTTTTCCGACGAGATAAGGATTTGTTTGGTACAGGATAGCCATCGAATACGTGTGGGGCGGGATCCAACGAGAGTTGCTCAGCTTGCCCATGCTCGCCCCGTTCCGCCCTTCAGAGGAGGAAGTGCTATTTTGTGCTGGTATCATCTTAAATGATCGCACATAATTAATTCATGTGGAGGGAACAATGACTGGTGATAGGTATCTCAGAGAGATTCTACATCCTCACGTGAGACTATGGCGCGCAGCTGTTGGCAATTCCTTCGTTTTTATGGACGATAACGCTCGACCTCATCGGACCAGAGCTGTAAATGAGTATCTTGAAACTGAAGGGATCAATCGTTTGAACTGGCCTGCCCTATCTCCTGACATGAATCCCATAGAACATGCTTGGGACATGCTTGCCAGGGTCGTGGCAGTACGCAGAAATCCACCCAGGAGTGTACAAGAGCTTGTTCATGCGGCCCAAGAAGAACGGCGAAATATTCCTCAACAGAATATCAATAATTTGGTAAACAGCATCAAGCTTGCATAAATTCTAGAGGTGGAAATACTCTTTATTAGTTCTCATGCAGGTTCTCACTTAACCTTTTCTTTAAAAAGAATCAATTTGTATTTAATTTATTCAATTTCTAAGAATACTTTTTATGTTTAAAGCAAGTTTATTATTGGATAATAAAAATATTTGACCAATATATATACGTTTTTTTATTGAAACTAATTATTTGATTAATCTTTGATCCATTTATAATGAGCACATTTTTTTTTCGGAGATTTAGGGTGATGCAAAACTTTTGAATCTATGTGTATATTAGATATGGGGGTAGAAGCAAATGTAAAATTTTACTAGATGTATTTTTCGATGGGTTCCTTATTGAATGAAATTTTTGGAACCATAGACTCTGTCTCATAGCTCGAGGCAAGGCTAAAATATAATATTTATGTAAATAAATCGCCTCCACGTTGAAATAATAAATTGTTCTATTAAAATAATCGAATACGTAATTTAATTCAGTACTATAAGGATCTCGAGAAATTAGCAATATAAATATTAATGTTTTTTTATCGCTAGCGATAACCAATTCCTTTTTCAAGGCTAAAGTGTGAGTGCGATATAAGAGCGTAATGGAAACTGAATCACAGTCTCACGCTAATATAAAAAAAAGTACCACGTCACATGCCTAGTATTGACGTATACCATGGTTGTTGCACATTTTTAACATTTTGCTTATAATAGATCACTGAAATTTCTATTATTTTAGCATACAATATCAATATTAATACTAAGTTAACTAGTTTTGTAAAAAAGGGAAGAAATTATATATCAAAGTCATTGGTGATAAGGAGATTTGATTGAAATTATCAACTATATACATTATTAGCCATTCAATTTTAAGGTGAAAAGTTTCTAGGTCCAGAAACTCTTCTGTCGAACTCATACTAGATGTGACTTTATGTCTATGTAACCTATTTAGTTAGACCCAGCCATCTATCTTGAAAGTAAAACTAGTGATTTGCACGAGACTCTCGTTTTCGAGACGAGACTCAAGACGATACTCGCACCAGACAAAACGAGACTTTTGTTGGTTTCGTCTCGAGTCTCGTGCATGAGGTATCGCGTCTCGCGCGAGAGTCTTGCAGGTGAATATTTCTGAATGAACATCAGTTTATTTTGATAAAAATTTATAAGCATAACGCCAAGAATTGCTTTTAAAAGCCTCTGCCGGCGTGATATTACGTGATATTTGCAAAGATCCCCCCTGTACCCAAGTGAGATTAGGCTCGATCTCCCCTGAACCCCTCACGCAATCAATGGATGAATTAGAAATATAGTGATGAATATTGGGGTAACACAAGATTCATTCGTATAACGTAAAATTAATTAAAAATCAATTCAAAAGTGTAAATTGAAAATACAAATCAAAACATTTTTATTTGTACAAATATTTCAGAAGCCGTCACTGTTATTGCAAGTTTTCAAACGTCACTGAATTACCCCTGAAAAAAAATTTTAAAATTTCTTTTATCCCATAAGAGATTCCAATAAACAACTTAAAATCAGTGGCCTAAAAATTCATTTTACTCAATAAATAATATTTAAAGGAAAAGCGACCCAAATTATATCTTAAATTTAATGGCATCGTAAATAACAATAGTAGACAACAAATTTTACAGATGGAAACTTTGTGTAGCCACTAAACATTTAGCTCAGTTAAAACGGTACGTTTATAATTTTAAAAATAAACTTGTTGCAACATGAAATTCAATTTAAAAAAAATAGTTGTAGAAAATCTAAATTGCATTTCCAGGAGTTTAAATAAATCCGATTTCAGTTTTATTACCTTCCCGTGTCCAAAATTCTTTCAAGTGTTTCTTCAATGTTTACAGTAGAATATTTCAAATAAAACAGAAACATATTATCGGCTATAGTTTTGAGAGATGCAAATCAAGCCACAACATCAACAAACAAACAAACATCAACAAAATTCATGACTATAGATAATTGTAGAAGGGATTGTGCAGTTTTATGAAATCCAATCATACTATTTCAAGACCATGGATGTAGAGTACTATTTATCCCCCCACACCATTGACCGCAAAAGTAATTAAAGCTCTTAAAGCTCCCATGCCTACGTAAACATTGATAGAGTTCTTTAATAACCTTCTTGATGTGCGTCATTGATTGTTAATGTCGTTCCAACACATTACGTTGGAAGAAATGGAAAAAAAGGCAATTCTGTGATTAATCCTAATCAAAATATCGCAATAATGAACCGTTTAAATGTATTCAAAACGTTGACCCTAAGGCCGGCGACACATTTGCGGTTGCGGATGCGGATGCGGTTGCAACCGCACGGTCACAACCGCTGTTCTGTAAAATACATGGTTGTTTATGAAATGGTGCCACACTAGCGGCCAAGCGGCAGCAACCGCCTTTGCGCGGCTGTCCGTCCGAAATGCAACATGTTGTTACTTGCCTAACTGTTCACATTAACCGCGCAGCCACAAACCTAGCCAGTCGAGTTTTGAACATGGACATCTTCGATACCGAAACATTTATTGTTCTGGTGCAAAGTAAGACGTGCTTGTGGGATGTTGCCGACAAGGCATACAAAGATAGCGACAAAAAATTACTGCTTGGCAGAAGATTTTAGAAGAAATGTGTCCTAACCACAATTCGTGGAGTCCGGAAGAAAGAAGAGCAAAAGATAAGAAAAATTCATAACTTAAATAGGTACTTTATAAACTACAAAAAATGATTTATTCACTTTTTACAACTTGTATATTAAACAACCACAATATATTTGGTTATATCATATCAGTTTGCCAACTTAAACTGCCTTCAGGCGATACGAAGTAATCAATAAAAAGATTTCTGACATGTTGTCCTCGTAGTTGTTGACTCCCAGTCCCGTGTACATCTGTATCATCTAGGCAGCACGTTAGCGTGTCTTCAAATTACTAATATGCTACTATGGAACACACGCCACTTATTGGCCAGAATTCCAAAGGCACATTCCACAAACCTTCTAGCTCTTGTTAACATATAATTGAAAATTCGCTTGTTATCTGTTAGGTTACGCCTTGGATAAGGCCTTAATAAATTGTCGTGCAGAGCAAATGCTTCGTCGCCTACCAGGACATAGGGGTAGACACGATCACCCGAATTTGGAAGAACCTCCTTTTTCGCTTCGATTTCTTAATTTGAGCATAAATTATAGCAACCGATTTTACCAAATCCATGTTGACGGACTCGGTATGACAAGGTGTATGCTTGTATGTGTGAACGTTATAGCGGTTGTGACCGCGCGGTTGCAACCGCAGCCGCAACCGCAAATGTGTCGCCGGCCTTATCTTTGACCTAAAAAAATTTGATTAGTTGATGTATAGATTACGCGCAAGCGCAACCTATCAATTGGGAGGAATTATATCATTCAAAATAGGATACAGACGTATATTTCGTAGCGGCAATGTGTCTTATGTCTTATTCTAATGTCCCTCTGACAGTTTTCGTCAGGTCTGTACTTTGTTGTTTACGATCAATTATTATTCATGAAAAGTGAATATTAATCTTGTTATATTCATTTAAATAATACAAAAATATGCCTAGATACAGGGAAAAACATCGACATATTGAAAGTTTTCAAGTATCTTCAGTTAGAAATAGACGCTGGTAATTATTAATTTGATAGCCTTTTAGAATTTGGCTGAATACGATCCTGATGATTTTATTCATCAAATTTAAGACTAGTCAAAATAGCAAATAAAAATTTTATTGATTCATGAGCAGCAGATTTGATAGGCTTAGAATTTAAGATTTTAACGCACAATGAATATCCATTCAAACAAAATTTGTAGACACGGTATTGAAGATAGAGTAAGGTACAAATATTACGATATTAGGTAATGTAAGAAACAAAACAGACTTCTTTCAAGTTTTTAGTATACATGCTTTGCTTACAACATGTCAAACCGTCAATTGTAACGAAACGAAACAATAAATTGACGGAAAAAATTCAGACAAGTGAGTAATTCCGCGCTAATTCCCCTACCGGTTCTAAGCGAGTTACCTAAGCGTGTTAATTATTTGTGGGACTCCCCGAAAATTCGTTTCGTTTTTCATCGACAATGTGTGGGTTGCAATATGTGTAAAAAAAGTAAATAACGTAATCACCGTCTAGACCCCCCCATGTCATCAACAAGAAGCAAAGCAAAGACCTCCCCGCCCACTAAAGTGTTTACGTTACACTTGAACGGCCCCTTTACTGTTATATTCTTTCCAAATTTCAAGCTCATTCTCGGAGACAGAGATTAATTTTCAACTACCTAAATAACTCTTTCATTTGATATCACTCCCAAATGGACCCATATGGACCCCCAAATCCAAAATTATACTTATTACGTTATACTCCCTTGTTTGGAAGTGATTTGTCGAGTGATTTGTCTCCCACAGACGGAAATTTGAATGTGAGTAAATAATCTATTTAGATAAAATAAAATGTTTATCTTATTTATCTCCGATTGTTGTAAACATATTATTATAAACTACTCGTCTAAAACTAAAATGGCTTCGATTTTTTTACCTACGATTGTAACTAAACTAAAGTGAACAAAAGTGCTTAAATCCCATTCGGTACGAACCATGCAGCTAGCGCCCTCTATGAGAGTAAAAATAAATTACCAGCAGTAAATTTTTTTCAATACGAATGCTGTTGTGAAATTTGTTACCAAACAATCCCCATTATTTATTTTTCAGTGCTTTAATGACCCTAATAGCGGGGTTTCACCTCTTTTTCAAACACACAGTATAAACGATAACGACAAACTCTCAAATTCCGATATAATTTTACTAATGGTCTATTGTTGTATCTCATGCCAACTACTACTTGAAATACCACGTCACCGATTCTCCGTTTGATTGTCTGGTTTTTAATGTCAAGTGCGAATAGAAAAATATATTTAAGAATCATCTCATCCACCTGCGGTGTAATTTAAAGTAACTATTCAGCGTAATATCTATTATAAATACTTTTAAATATAACGATCAGCAAGGACCTTCAGACACGTGAGCTATTTAAACAAATAGATTGTCTTATGATGAGTGACTTAGATTATTGCAAGAGAAAATTAAAACTAAGATTAATTTAAAACTAAAACTAAGAAGATAAAACGATGCTATTTTTCAATTTAAATCTCAATTTCTTAGTTTCTTGCATGAGCATGTGCGTGTAATGTAGATGTTCTATTCTTACTCCTAAATTAGTTTAATTGATGTTGCATGAATCAACCTTTACTGAAAGATGAGGTGTGTGTCAGTGCAATTTCACGAGCAAAAGCATGTTTCTAGTACTCTGAGTTTCTTTCATAGATATCTATATATGGTTTCTTTACTGGTTTAAGTCAGATACCGATCTTGTGCAGGGGTGGAAAAGCTTGGACGTTCACGTCTTTCTCTCCCGTTTCGAGTAGCTCGATATTTACGAAGAAACTGCGAATTGACAGTTTCACTGCCTTTTAAAACGTCCGACACTTCGATCTGCCTCAATCATACCAATAGTTTCATTCGCACAAGTTATTCGAAACAAAATTTTGAATTTTAAATGACAATAACTTATGTAAAATTCTTGAAAATACAAAAGAAAACAACTTGCTTCACGATTTTTAAAAATTCAAAATAATAGTACAGGGAATGAAGCTCAAAAAAAGGTAAAACCTCGCAATTTTTTCGTCCAGCATGGATTGACTTGAAATTTTAACAAGAGGTAGGTGGTAGCCGAAGGTTCAAAATCTATATCGAACCGAAGGGCGCTAAACGGTTTTTAGGGGTGAAAACTACCCTTATTTGTCAAAAATCATAAAATAACATTTTAAACCTGAAAATGGGTAAGAATTGGTTTGGATAAGTTGAATAATGATTGTTTTGAGCTTTGGAATACAATTTCATCATATTTCAACCCTTAAAAAGCAGCCCCTGTTACAGCTTAATGTACAAAAAATCACGAATCCTTAAAAAATGATTTCGCCTCTGATTGTTTTGCATAAAAATTTGGGATTAGGCTCAACTCACCCTTTGCTTTATATATCATGTCATGCCGACGAACCCTGATTGTTTCTTAGGGGTGAATACTACCCCTAAATTTCAAAAATTAAAAAATAGCATTATAAATCTTAAGATGAGAAAAGAAAAGAGAGAAAAGAAAAGAAAATTGGTTTGAATTAGTAAAATGATGAATTTGTTACATTTCAAAATACAATTTTATACTTTTTCAACCCTTAAAAATCAACTGTTATTAGAACTATTGTAATAGATATAAATTAAAAAAAAGTAGACTTAAGTACAAAAAAAACATTTAATTATTATGCTTCCAAGTGCACTATACTATACTATTGGAATTTCCGAAAAAAAAATCGATTGGTTTTTTTAACGTATTTCCTTCATTTTTGATGATAAAAAGTTTATTCAAAAACGATTTTGTAGGGTTTTTCAAGAACTACAAGGATCTGTAAGTTAAATCTCTTTAGACCCTTTCGTTTTTAAATGGGGTGAGTTTAAAGGGCTAAAAAAAGGTGGTGCTCGTGCTTAAATAGACGTTTTAAACGGCTATATCTCGTCAAATATCAACTGTACAAAAAATCTACTCACAGGAAAATTTTTGTCATAAAAAAAGCTACAATTTCGTTTTTCAACTTTGCTTGTACCTCTAATATTTTCGGAGTTATTTTGAAAGAAAGGGTAAAAAATACAAAATTATGAAAAATAACTTTTTACTTTAAGCCATCATTTTTCGAAAAATATGAATTTTAAATTGGTCAAACTTCTTGGACATATTAACGATACATGTACAAAGAGAATTGCACAAGGGTAAAAATCAATTTTAATTAGGGGGGTAGTTAGGGGGTTGTTTTCACCGATTTTTTTGTATAAAAAATTCAGTACTGACATTATTTTTGTCATAATTCACTCAATTTTGATGCTACAGACCTTTTTTTTTAAAGAAAGGTCTAATATAATATTATTATGCTCTTTGAAAAAGATTCTATTAGTTTTCTACGAAAAATGCATCATTTTTCCGGTATTTGACTTTGAATATATCACATTTTGCATTTGGGAAAAAAAGCTAATCATTGATGGGCCATATCTCGGTTCCTATTGGTTTTAGAAAAATTATAAAAAAGGGTTTTGCTTGTTTTTTTAAAAGCTACACTTTTGCTCTCCACACTTTTTTTGATAAAATGAATAATTTTCGAGTTATCCGCGAAAAACATATCAAAAACGTCGATTTTTTCCTCTAAAAAGCGTTACTTTCAATCGCGAATAACTTAGAGAATATTGATTTTACAAAAAAAATGTATAGAACATTTTTTGCTTAGAATCACTTTTTCAATCGATTTCTGTGGTTAAAATTTTCACCTCCGAGATGGGGTGGCAACCACCCCCAAGGCTTTAGCACCCTTCGGTTCGATATAGATTTTGATCCTTTTGCTATCAGCTACCTTCTGTTAAAATTTCAAGTCAATCCATGCTGGACGAAAAAATTGCCAGGTGAAATGCTTAATTCCCTGTACTATAAATTTGCCAACTGATTTCGAGAAAAGTAACTAAAGTATTTTCGTCAAAAAATCGGTCGAACACCACAATAAATCTGCAAGTTGTTAGGATCTTGCCTTGACATCATCTTTTTCCTCTCCAGAACCATACAAAATATCCCTTCCACCTTCCACGCGCCCTATATACCTATTTACACAAATTTTTGTACTAAATTTGGAACCATTTTACGTCGAAGATGTATACAAATCTCTACCAACTTCATTACTCTGCCAAAAAATTCGAAAAACTCGACCTTTTTCGAACACTTACATGCGGTCACTATTTACTTGGCACAAAATAAAATTAAAATAAAAGCACAGCTAAACATTTGCATAGTGTTACTGAAGATATCCATAATAAATCGCGACACAAAATAAAGCAAATTCAAAACTAGGTCAATGGTGCATTAACCTTAATCTAATTAGAAATATTAAGTTTCTTTATAGAATAGAGATTTTCAGACAAATTTATTGTTACATCCATTAAATTTGTCTCATGGCATATATTTTAAATTTTAATCCCTAATCAGCTCAGCTGTTAGGGTTATTGCAGAAAAAGAGAAGATTTCGTACGACTTTTGACAGTAAAATGACCAGTGATTTGGAAGTATCCACATCTAGACCAGAAAATTTGGCAGTGAAGTGATTATAGTTTATTTCAACAAGTACCTAGGACGATTTTGTCCACGACTATTTGATAATTTTAACATTTTACGTGTGCCTCTTCTAGTATAATGACGTACATTATTCACCCGTGGATAATAGGTGTAGATGAAAAGGTCACATGACACATAATTATATTGAAGATTATTTATACAAACGACACAATATATTAAATAAAAATTTTCACCACGATTCACCACGGACTAAAATTTCGCGCTTTTCAAAGTCAGAGCCCCAAAAACATAAACGGACCTTCGTGAATAATAGCCATCATTATAATATGCTTGTTAAATAATATACTATATTATTGCATGTATAATGAAATTTAAAACGATTGATAGATAAAAAATAATGGAGGAATTAAATTTATTGTGATAGAAGCAGATGGTTTGGAAGACAGATTAATATAATTTTTGGAACAAGAAAATTATTCAAGTTTAAGGTATTTTTCATGTTATTTAAGTAGTAGTGACAGGAGTTAGGACACAGGAGTTAGACACAACATTTATTTTTAAATAATTGTTTTATTCAATGTCATAATTTTTTTTCATAGAATTCAGTTTTTTATAATATTTAATAACTAATTAATCTTGACAACGGTAGCTGGAACGCTACCGAAAAGTCGAAATAAAAAATATAAAAACATTATTGTGGTTTGATTCCCAAAAAAATAAGAGAAAAAAAGAATAAGTAATGCCACAAGGAACATACAGAGGATAGGTAAACCATATTTTATAAAATCATAGCCTCTGTAAGAAGGAAATTTAATATTGTTTACTGATAATTTTTTTGTATTCTTATATATCTGGATATTATTGTATCATAAAAAAATATTAGTATGGAAATCTGGATATAATGAAAATTGAGTTATTAGTTTGCACAATAGAGATAAGGTTAATATTGCTGATAACATGGGAATGGAAAAGCAGTTGTGAGAAAATTTACGTGATTTACTTTTTTACTGATCGATCAAGAAACAATTTCAATTTAAATATAAAAAAGTGCTCATTATTACGATGGTACTCCAGAAAAAAGAAGAAAATTTTTGTCTATTTTGGAACTTCATTAATCATTCATATACCTAGAGCACCTACCGCAAATAAATGATTGATGACGATTTTTTACGGAAAATTTGTTTGTTTTGGTAGTGAATAATCATCAAATTATAAATTAATTGAAGAGTAATTACGGATAATTATTTGTAAAACAACCGTGACGACAGGTATTCTATCGACAAATGCAGTTGTGACCTCTTTCATTAGAATAATTAATATTCTATGTGGAGTACATAACTGGTAAACTTAATTTTCTGCATAAAGCTTCCATTAAATATCTCTTTAATAGATACCCAGTCGTGTGACCTGATGGATTATACAGTTTAAAACCGGACGTCCAATAGGATCTAGTTAGATTGGGAAGCCGAAAAAGTTTTGTATAGTAGATGTCGATTAAAGTTATATGAAATTCTCGAAGTTGTTCGCTTTTTGAGATTATCTGATTAAACTATTTTTCATGCACAGTGTCATGAATAATTACACATACTTCTTCATCATATTGATGATATTATGGGGAATATCAAATTATGATCTTTACAAATATACCATATTATGCCAATTACTTATGTAAATAACAAACACAACATGATCAGTATTCCCAAGAAAACTGAATTTCTAAAAAAGATTGAGAAGCCCCCTCTAAATTGCATGTTTCTTATAATGTTGGATTGAGTATACTTTTTACATTGCCAGTAGAGATCTGTTTTCAACAAGCCCAAGTTTGCATGATTGATCAAGCAAAGCTGGTTCTCTTACACCTCTTATTTGAGCTTACAGACTAAAACTTTCAATGTCAAATATACACAGAAATTTTTGGAGAATTGTTATGTTTTTAATTTTGTAAAATTGGGCTTTGTAAATTCAATTATGCTCTTTAGCTGAGGCTCTTCAAGTCTTTAATTATTTTCCAGGTTTTTCTCAAGGCCAATTTAGTAATAGAATTTTCCCAAAGATGTACTACAATTAGATCCTAAGATATGGATGGCCATTTTTGTTTGCCCAACCAGTAGGTACTGTTTCTCATGACCCACCCTGCAGAATTGTTTTAAGGTCATTTTAGATTTCTTGTGCAATGTTTAGTTCAAGTTTTGGAACAATTCAGATTGTTAAGTATAAAATTAAAAATTGCCTACCCTGTCAAATTGTCAAAAAAAATAGAACAGGTTTTATTTTCTGAACAATTTGATTTATTTTTTGTGTTTCTGTTTCAGGATGAAAATGTTCTTTGAAAATGTCATTAATCTTGATAATTTGTGGTTATGTATTAAAGTGGTTGAAAAATATGTCTTGGAATAAACAAGTGATTGAAATGTTAACTGGGGAAATCTCAAAGCATGCTTGCTTGTACAATGTAAGACACTCCTTCTCCTCTGTTTTAAAGTTAATATTCGCTTAGTGACATAAGTAGCTGTGCAAATTAATAAATATTTCAAATTTTCCAGTTCCATAACTAACAAAATTTTTGAAAAGGTTATATTTATTTTATCATCAAATCAAATCACTGCGCAGAAACTTGAACTAAATATTGTTCTATAAATTGGAATAGTCTAAAATAGCTTCAAACAGCCAATATGTCACACAATAAATTTATTCCAGATATTGTTCCAAAACTTGGACTAAATATTGCACGAAAAATTGTCTAATCTAAATTTATAAAACAAATCCTTCTACAGCAGTGAGCCATAATTTGATGTTATAATATGCTATTGTTAACAACAACCTACAGACCTAAAGGGGTGTCTTGTTTGGATATTAGTTATACAATGTATAGCTTGAAAAAAATCATGATCTAGTTTTGAACATTCATATTTCTAACTGTTTAATCTCAAAATAATGTATTCATTAGTCATCCTGTGCATTTCAAAAATAGCTTTTTTGACTACATTACAGCTTTCTGCACATACAATTTAAAACAAAATTTTTTAGAACCATTTCCTACTTATTGAAAAAATAAACATAAGCCAGTGAGATACTAATTATCTACATTTAAACATCAAATGCTAATAAATACCCATAATGTACTATTTTGTTAGAGATAGATTATTACTATGGATTTTTAGGTTTGTTGTAAAGCATTTAAGTGAGGTAGCTATTAAGTAAAAAGTGTATTTTTAGTTGCTGTGGATAAAAATAGGTATTGAGTATGTTAAGATGAATATATTTATGTTTAGTTAAATAATTGTTTGGTAATAGTCACTCATAAATACACAGTGGTAGTATTGAAATGAAAAGATCCTCGATATTGTGACAGTGTTTTATAGTACTTTAAAAAAAATTAATTTAGTAACCACAGCATCTTCTCTGAAGCCATGTCTAATTAAAAATCAGAAATTTAGGCCAAACAAAAAATTTCCGGAAACTCTAAGAAGACCATAAATGATAATATAATTTGTTTATCAAATAAGACACACATCTTATCTTCTTTATTTTACTGTTTAAAGTCAACACTGCTTTATTTAAGCAATAAGAGATATAATTATGTAAAACGATCTATAACACCAAGTAATAGTAGTTTGTATCTATTTAATTTCAATTTAGAGGTTACTGGTACAATATTTCACGAAACCAAGTCAATGGGCGAAATAAGTTGAATACTATGTTGAGGATATACTTTAGGTATTTTCATCTAACATTAAAAGTAAAAACTTCAATTGTATAATTTAAAGATATTACGATTAATCAAAGATGCAAGTTATAATTTTCAGTGGTTCTTTATCACAGCCAAAGATTTTGATTCAACTGGTATATTATACCATTGCCTACTAGATTTATAAATCCTCAATGGCTCAATCAACTAAATATTCCACTTGAATAGTTATTCTGATGTACGATTTACTATTAATACTACCAAAGAATACAGTGTATTCTTTGATACTACCAAGTAACTATTGTATAAAAAAATTATTTGTGGTATCTGAAGATATCAAATAATTCACACTTACCATTAGGTCCATATTTTTCTTGATTTTTTCTAACTTGGTCCAAAGATAGACCACGTTCAACATCAGTGTCGAAGTACCTCAAGACTTCATCTACTGTCTTAGCGTGACCGTCTTCCATAGCGCCCGACTGTCACTTCTAAAAGAAAAATAATTCAAATGTGAAAAAAAATCGCAAATTGAAAAGGTGCGTTTGTTTATAAATAACGATGGGCACGTGTCCTTTAGTAAATAAATCGCAATTTTTATTAATTTTCATATGAATGAACAATATATTTTTTCTAAGAACGTTACTGTAATTTCAGAGTATGAATTTAAGTATAAATTTAAATTATTTGAGATATAAACCGCTAGCACATTTATTTGATTAAATTTTATAAAACTCACCTATTTAATGTTAAAAAAATGTGTAAGTACAAGGAAGGTGAGTGAATTATAACCTAAAAATGTTTGATTTTGCACTGTCAGAGTTTTGCAGCCAGTATTTTCAAGGATTACAGTATTACAATTATCCACTAGTACAAATTAACGAGACACACGTAATATTCATTTTCTAACGATAAAATTTCGTAAAAGTCCGATAAGCCCTAAAGTTACTCTACCACTGTACACTACTCCGTTACTTTTTTGTTCTGATTACGGAATGGAGCTATCAAACGCCACGTTCTTCATATAACTCGACATGCGCTTTATTTTTTTTTAGCAAATTTGATTTTGTAATTATTAAAATTTAAATTATGATATAGTATGATTTAATTATTTTATTCTTAGCGATAGAATTGACTTTTATAACGTTTATTTTGAAAGGTGTTAATAATTTTCAATTTCTACCAGTTCCATAATATTTTGTGGTACGCATGTGGCATGTGGACGTACCCGATTGGAGCAGCAACAAGGCAGGTGTCACGTGGCTCTGGCGGCGCAAACTTTCAAATATAACTGGGGTACAATGATAATAATTATATTAGAAATAAATCGAGATATTATTTTAGTAATGCGTCGACATTAGTACAAAGTTGTTTTATTTTAGGAATGGCCCGGTATTGGGCTAGATGCCAATCTACTAGCTACCGTTATAGCACACTTATCTTCATATTTTTGGCAAGTGCTCCAGTGAAAAGACGTGTGGGTTCTCGTACATTTAGAAAAAAAAAATTATATAACTATCATGTTATCCTTCGGTAAAAATACTGGACAAAACAAACAAAATATTTATCTTACTCCAAACTAAAGGGTGGTTTATCCAATTTTTTAGCGGGTAAAATCACTAAATTTAATTCACAAGAATGTGTGGCACTGCACTTCACTTCAACTTACCGCTTGTTATCACAAAAAAATGGTCCCAATAATTATCACTTGGAGAAAACTCAGTTCTTTAATTAAAAGAAAAGGTTAGAAACGACACGATATTGTTTAGGCCCCCATTTAAGAGTGGCGCAAAAATGTCACTGAGAAGTTTAAAGCACAAACGGGCGACGGTACGAGTATGTTACGAGCTTTTATAAGTTCGGTAGCTACCTGTCGGGGACTCTGTCCATGGGCATTGTGCCAAGAACCGGGGCTTCGGGACTGCTTCAGCGCGTTATTTTTTTTAAATCAAAATTCAAAAACTTTTGTACCCTCAATCAAATTGGACAAACATAATAATATAAAACTGAAGTCTTGTAACAATCCGCATAGATTGTAAAGAAGAATCATAGAAAATTTTAATACATGCAAGTACACTACTAAAATGTTTTTCCTATCAAAATTATTTAGAAAGTCATTCATGCCTAAACAAAACGTAAAAGCTAAAAAATACTAATAAACATTTATTGTGGAGCAATTATGATATTATCGATTGAAAGTAAAACTAAAAAGTTGGAGATGCCGGGGATCGAACCCGGGGCCTTTCACATGCAAAGCGAACGCTCTACCACTGAGCTACATCCCCTTTGAAACATTATAAAATATTATAGTTCAAATCGACGAAAAATGTATATATGTAGATTTTTGTCCAACAAATTATAATAAAAGCATTAAAAATAATCAATTATAATATATAACAAGGAATAATATGTATATTCAATAAACTGTCAAATATTTTAACTCTTCTTTACAAATTATTTGTGATAGTGTATGTATGATTGCCTAGATTAAGGGTTCTCCTCGTTTTTTGAAGTATACAGCAAACCCAGTTAATAACCTAACCTTCAAAAATTCAAACATGACGGAGGTAAACATTCAAAATTTTGAAAATTATTTTCCAGATATCAAAAAATCGTTAGAAAAAGCAAAATTCATAAGTATCGATCTAGAATTTAGTGCCCTGAACCCTTTAAAAGAACACTCTCCAAGGTAAGTTATATATTTAAGCAGTGAGCAGTGTAAATTTTTTTTAATATCACATTATTTTAGCTTGTTTGATAATCCTACTGAGAGATACCAAAAGTTGAGAAAAAATATTCAGTTTGTTGTACCAGTACAAGTTGGTTTAACAGCGTTTACATTTAATCCGGATACAAACACGTATGTGGGTACAATCTATAATTTTTATGTTGTTCCAGCTTCATTCCCATTTGTGGAAAAACATTTTTTGTTTCAATCAGACACATTAAATTTTCTGAAATTTTATGGATTTGATTTTAATAAGGTATTACCTTGTAAGTGTACTCTGTTACATTAAGCTACAAATTATATTTTAACTTTTAGTTTGCATATTCAGGCATTCCTTATATTAACAGAGATCAAGAGAAAGAATTAAGGCAGAGATTTAGAGATCACAATGTAACAGAAGTACAAAGTTTGTTTCGAATTAATATAGCAGAAATTTTAAACCATGAAGGGCAACAGGTACAAAAATGGTATTTAACAGCAAAAGAAGGAGACACCTTATCTATCCCAAAAATATATGAAAAATATGGAAATAACCACCAAATCACCTATTTTTTACACAAGAATTTTAGACAACGTTTCAAAGACGTTTGGACGTTTTCTCAAAACAAAGAATTTGTCTTGAAAAAAATGTCTCCAGCAGATATAGTGAAACTAAACAACACTCATAACTTAGAAGAAAAGTTAGTGGATGAAATTTTAGGGTTTAGTAAATTATTTAGATTATTGGTATCTTTGCAGAAACCTTTGATTGGTCACAATATAATGCAAGATATCCTGATTTTAATACAATGTTTCGAAACTCCACTACCCCATTGTTATAAAACATTCAAAAAATTAGCAAACAATTTATTTCCTAAAATTTTTGATACAAAAACAATTTCATATGAACTAAGATCTTTAGTACCTGAAAAAAAGAGATGGGAAAACAGTAGCTTAGAGTCTATATTTGAATACTTCAAAGACGGAACTGGTAGGCATTTAGCTATCAATTCTCCAGCCATAGAAAGCAATTGTGTCGACAATTTTGGAAAGTATCATGAAGCTGGATGGGATTCATTTTGTACTGGATACGTCTTCATACGTTTGGCATATTTCAATGTCTACCAAAAGTATCCAAAATCAAAAAATTTCATGAGCACAGAACTTATTGCTGGTCTTGAACATTTTAAAAATAAAGTTAATGTTATAAGAGGTGCAGTGTCTTCCATAGTAAGTAAACAAGGATAAATAATTTTAGAATAACATTTAACACAATTATAATTAATAACATTTGTTAAAAATATTATTTCAACACCTCTTTGAGGTTTGTTACGTTTAAAAAATTATAATAAACAAAATAAAACTTTAAATTTTAAAATTCTCCATGGATGGGGTGCCCAAGAGGAGAAACATTTTATTTATTTGTAGTTTTAGTGGAAAAGTTCTGCTTGTTCTGAAACCCCATTATATAAAATAAAATTTAACCTGCTTGTGTGCTAGTGTATTTAAAAGATGATGATACCACTATAGAATTCATGTTTGTACCGTCACATTCAGGTAAAAAAGGAAATAAATAAGTAGACCAACTAGCCCGACCTGCAGCAAATGACTAGGACTCTATCCAAATAGACAAAGTTTCTTTTTATGACATGAAATCTGAAATTAAATCTAAAGTGTTTACTGCAATACAAAATAAACTGAATGAAACCAAACAAACAGAAGATCTTTTGGCTCTAACCAACCAACATCTAACAGACCACACCAAGTTAGAATATCAAATTTGCGACTGGGTCATAGTGATATAACCCATAAATATGTCATCACACAACTTGAGTTACCAATATGTGAAACATATCAAATTAGTTTGAGTGTACCGCATATTAATCGAATGTAAACAATATGAAGCTTCAAGAAAGAAGATGGAAAGAAGTACATACATATATTTCAGTGAATATAGCGGAGTCTCTAGGAAAAAACATGAACGTTAAAGATAAAATAGGTTATTTAAAGGACACCGGTTTCTTTGTTATAGTAGTTTTGTTTTTGTATTTATACAAAAAAAATGTCACTCACTAGATTATTTATACATTTTTGAACTTGGAGCAAAGATTCATCATTTTCCATAAAATTACCACTATACAAATGAAGTAGGTTATGAAAAACCTGAATTTCATTTTATATCATGGGGTTTCAGAACAAGCAAAACTTTATATCATGCAAGAATGACATTTTTCACTAAAACTACAAATAAAAAAATTTCCTCTCTGGTTGGGCACCACATCCGTGAACACACTGTATGTATAAGAGGGACTCCAATTGATAAGCAAAACATTTTTAGGTCAATTATTTAAACTTTTATTTTGCCAATGGTGAAAACATAAAAAATTTGTCTTCAAATTTATATTTGACACCAATTTTATCTTGTTGATCAGACTACACTGAGAACTGTATCATGTTTTAATTTCAGAAAATCGATGGTGAAGATCCAGTTTCCACCAGACCACCCTATTTGGTTGTTGAATCTATAAAAAATGTACCCTTAAATATCCCTCAGGTAACTAAATGCTGTCAGATTTGTTTAATTATAAATTTTGATGAAAAAATTTAAGTAGTGATAAAAAATATCAGTTGGGGTAGGTATTTATAAATTTAGTTATTGTGGCAAGTAGCAGTTGATAGAATTTTATTAGAAAACATTAAAATATACCAAAAAATGTGATAGTAACCTTTGAAAGAAAGTTAGAACTGAATGATACTTACCTGCAGTATGAATGAAGATAAAGACCAACTTATTGGACATAACAGGGTAGTGGGTAGTAGGTATACAAATAAGGAATATATTAAAAAAGAAACATCCATAGATCTACAAACTGCTTTTGAAACAGTGGATGAATTCACTACATTTTGCAACATTACAACGGGTGATTTGTGATTACGTTACGTTTTCTACGGCTAGCGCCGAGAAAATAAATTTTACGTTTCCACTCTAGCTGGCGCCCTAATTGACAATCTGTATCTGTAGAGTAGGGAAGGTGAGTGTGTAGGCTCACAGCACTTAGGACACATGTGACCCATTGTACATCCTCCCGAGGAGTTGTCCTCGTAGGTCATTGTCCATCCTGTCCTTC
>CAJUYH010000451.1:0-21794 GCA_910591685.1 Galerucella tenella | reverse complement strand
CACTAGCCCCATAGTATGGAGGTGTTTCCTTAGTTGACAGTGACCAGTCAGAAATCCTACTGTTAAATGTAGGTTTTACCTGGTCATCGCCAAATATTTCTTCGGCTCCAGCTTCCCAGGGTCGCCCAGGGTGATCTTGGTAAGATTGTATCCTTTGATTCCATCCCATCTCTTAAGGGATTGAGCATGGGTGTAACGTTTGGCTAATTGACAAATAAACACAACCATTAAACGTGAGTATGAAAATAAATCATTGCAAGTGGTCAATAAATGAAGCTAATAAACTTTTCAACACTAACAATATGGCGGGATCTTCTACTATGACTTTCAATGAATCTACATCCACTGAGACTGCTAAAATGACTCCTTTTATAGAAAATATAGCAGACGTAGGGGCAATAGCTTCAACTACTTTGTTTTCTGAGCAAGTATACAGTTATCAAATTTATCCAAGCAAGGAATCTCTTTTGTTAACTGCACTATGCATTATCCGATTTTCAATACCTATCACTTACAAAAAAAGTCTGTATAAACCACGACAGTAAAGTGCTTTTTTCAGACCTCATGAAGTGGCCAGGCTCGGCTGCACCTCCGCCTGTCCATATCTTCTTTCAGCCTGAAAACTGCCGCTTTACCACATAGGTATACAATATACTATTGTTTTGTTACAAACAACCACTATAACGAATTTAACATGCCGACAAATTCAAATCACTTGAAGCTTTTGTAAACGCATTGCTTTTCCGCATCCAAAAATTGCAGTGACCGTCGCCTGGCGTCTGATCTTCGCAAATATACTTATTTTTCAAAAGTCATTAATATTACCAATCTCGATTTTCTCCCTCTAGATACGCCTCTATCCCATCTTAAAAGTACCAAACATTCTAAACTGGCAACGCCGCTTTCATATCAAATTGGTAGCTGGAGCTGAAGACACGCCCAACGCTGACTTCGAATAATTATTCTTCTCTCTCTTTCAAGTAGTTTTTCTCATATTTTCCATTTCGCACTTGTGTAAATCGTATGTCTCGAATAGACTTTTTGCGATCTGTATAAAGTACAAATGAAGAACTTCTTTTGTACAACTACTGAAATTGAAAAATTGCAAAGGAAGGAATTTCCAAAAGAGTTTACTAATTTTTCTGCTTCTTCGAATTTTCTTCAACGTGTCCATACCTTTTGAAGGACTCTGTATATCGTAGCAAAACCTAAATCCTATGTTTGGTTTGTAAAGGACTCTGTATAGTTCGAGATATTTTCAAGATATCATTTATTAATTTTGATGATAACATTTTTTGATATATCTTTAAAGAGCCCATATACCCGGTATTTGTATGATACGCAAGTACAAAAATTTAGAGGTCACGATGTCACATAGCTTGTGTTTGTCGTCTTCCAAAAATTATTTTATCTATTTATAAAGTTTTGCCAACCCACGGAGATTTTGCAAAGTTAATTTTAAATTTTTTTCTAGCACAATACTTATGCGATTTTACATTTTTAATGATAATTTTCCTCCAAATCTCACGAGTATTACCTACCGTAATTGAAAATTTTCCATATAATTTAAACTGTAGATTAATATCTTCTTTATGCTCCTTGTGGCATTACTTTTTTTTTTTCTGGGAATCAAACCACAATAATGTTTTTATATTTTTTATCTCGATGTTTCGGTAGCGTTCCAGCTACCGTTGTCAAGATTAATGTCCAAAAGGGGCTGTAAATTTGTATTTTCGGCAACTGCCCGAGTAGTACTCGGATGCTTTTTCTCAAAGAAAGCAAATACGTATTTTCCGGACTAGGTCGGAAATAATTACATTATTGTTGTCATTGTACTTAATAACCAAAAAATATATGAAAATCTAGGTAGGTATGTTTCAGAAAAAAGCAGATATCACCATAGCAACCAAAGAACGACTTACTAATTTGACAGTATAGGCCGATTCATGCAACGTGCATTATAATTACATTTTTATTGCATTATAACTACACTTAAATTACATTATCACTGCCTAATCAAACCAGTTCATGCAACGAATTAATTATGAACTGACAAGACTGGCAATTGATAAACGTCATATTATTTGAATCGTTGGTGGTTGTGCTAGAAGGTCGGTTATTTGCAATTATTTGGAAGTTGTGAGGTTCTCTCAGCAAAAAACGTGTTGGAATATATCAGTTTCACTACTTTTAGTACTTTTGAAAGTATCAGTGGCATTCTTGAAATAGAAGGAGACCTCGGAATGACAGCAGTAACATTTTTGGCGCATGCGATTTCATGGTTTTTACCATAGACATAGACATTATATTATATTTATCTATGGTTTTCACTAAAAACATAATGTAATTATAAATTATAGTTGAAAGTAGACCAACTTCTTAATGCAAGAGTGTAATTGAAATTCAATAATGTGGTTGCATGAACATCATATAGGAAACTATAGTAATTAACTTTTTCTAATGTAAATGTAGTTATAATATAATTAAAATGTAATGATAATGAACGTTGCATGAATCCGTCTTATAATAGTCAACATTTGGCTTTTTAAAAGTATAATGATAAAATTCCGTAAAAAAAATCAATAAACTAAGAAACGTAATGGCAGTAGACTAGAACTTTGATGCATGCATGTATGTATGTATTTTTTTGGGGTGACATTCACTGAGACCTGAAAGATCTATTGTGACCCCTTACTTCTACTCAGTTTCTGAGTAGAAACTAGTAGCTCCTTTAGCCCTATTTCCCGGGGAATTTTAGGATATCTGCAGGCTTCAACTTAGGTAAATGTTCCTCTTCTATCCAGTAATCTCCCAGGTGCTGTGATCTAGGATTCTGAAGTGCTGTGCAGTTTGAAAGTATGTGGATGGAGATTTCTTCTTCCATGCCACAAAATCTACATTCTTCTTCCTCCACTATTTTGAGCTTTTTCAGGTGCCCATTCGGGCGACAATATCCCATTAGGATCCCTGTTAAAACTCTTAGCGCAGTTTTACTTTGACTTATTCCTTCATTTGATCTCAACAGGTTGTAGTTACCCAGAAGAGTATTTGATTGTATAAGCCCTATTAATATCTTCCCAATGGTCAGATCTTCTCTTTTTCTCGGCTTTACCTATTTCTTCCAATATTATATAGGGGCTGATTCCGCAAAAGGGTTCAGGCCCCCAGAAAGGTATTTTTTCGCTAGTTCATCTGCTATTTCATTTCCTTCTATTCCAGTGTGTCCTGGAATCCATAGTAAGATGACTATATTGTTCTCGCCTAGTTCATTGAGTTTGTCTAGGCATTCCCACACCATTTTGGAACTGATTACACAAGAAGATCCGATGTCCGATTGTTAGTCGTATACGTCGTATCGGATGAATGAAAATGCAAATTGCTTGGAAACAATCGTACGTTTTAATAACAAAAATAGTGACATATAACTTTTAAGTTTGGCATTTGGCGTTTGGTAAGTAATGGTCCTACTATAGGTACTTAATAATTTGTTGAATGTGCTTTAGGCCATTCTTAAACAATTAACATATTTTTGTTTATCATCATAACCTCATATCTTGAATCAAATTTCAAAATGCTTCTTGAGATTTTCTTTTTTTGTAAATATCTCTTATTCAAAATCTTGTTGGATCTCCATTCTTGCTTCTATTTCTCAACAAATTTGCAATTAACAGCAAATTGTTCGTTGCTTTTAATCGCCATATGATTATAATTATTCTTCATCCTGTAATAATATCCAAAAAAAGCAGATCATGAAAAAGTTAGGTTAAATCAGATCCGATGACGGATAAAAGTTGAACATTTTTCAGCTTTTTACCATGACATGTGATTCAGAGGACCACAATAGAACTGAAAAGGTCGAAGTGGAAAAGGCCACCTCATCAAATCTAATTAACAAAAAATTATAACTATCCAGGTTCATAGTATACCTTTTTTCTGGTTCAGTTTGCTTTAGTCCCCATAAGATGCCACGTGAAGTTGCAGTCGTATGCGCAAACTTGTTGTCAAATCAGCGCCATATTTTAAGATTGGCATTCGACTTCAAATCAATAGCGTAACGTTTGCAAATTTTGTAGGTTAACACAAAATTAGAATCTCTCGGCGTTGACTGTGGATAGTTCTTCCTTAAACACCAACAAGTTTTTCAGGGGGCATGGTTTGAGATCAAATAAATCTCAACACTCACAGATAAACTTGCTAAACTCCTTAAAATATTAAAAAATTAAAAATATTCGTAAATGATTGCTTCAAACACAACCTCAAATGTCAATAATAAAATTGCTGTCGGTATGAAACGTTTGTCACGAGACGGCATATATAAACAAAACCGATTTTGGTTTCTGCGCAAGACAGTTGGCAGACTTCAGGTGGCTTCATCTTATGTGAAACGGAGTCTATATCGATGCGTAGTGTAAGGACGGTAAAACAATATTTACTATAATAAAATCATAGTCTTCAACACTTGACCTGCTTGTAATAGTATAACCCCAGGTAAATAACAGATCAAAACCTTTTTAAACTCTTGATTGTCAATAAGTCAAAGTCTTCCATACTTTATTATGTATTTTTGTTCCAGGTATCATCGATCCTGAGCTCATTTGGTTTTGTAGAAATTCGCAGATTTCCATATCAAAGCAGACGGGCCTTAATAGTGGTAGACAACTTTGGAAGGTGAGTAATAACTATAATCGTTGTTTTCTTTTATTAATTTTCTATTTGAGCTAGTCAAGACCTGCATGTTAACTTGAAAATGAAAACTAATAAATTTAAGAATTTAAAACAGACCAAAACACATTTATTATTTGCGAAGTTGGTTTGGCATTTACTGTCAAACAAAACTAGCAACGCTAGTTATATTCGGAAACACAATGGATTTAAAAAAAAGGTTTGAAATAAAATTAAAATGGAGATAAGGATATAATACAGAGTAGAGTGGAAGATGCTTAATATTAAAATAAATAATGAAGTTTAGAGAAGTCTGTACCTACTTATTTTTAATGTCAGAAGCTCTAATTAATCCAATCAATGAATTAAAGATTTTTGAAAAATGATTCGAAAATACTATTTATAGAATCGACTTGAAACTTTTACAGATTGTTAAGGAAACGGTTGATTGCTCGATAATACAAGTTTTATTTGTGTGGTAATTAGCCCGTAACGTTGAGTAATAAACTTTATCACTCAACCCCCGTAATTAGTTATAAACATAATATGAACAATTATTAAACAAATTGAATGACTATACTCAATCAATTTTCACCAAAATTAATAGATAAGGGTTTTTTGGACGTCGATATCTTTCAAACGGATAGTAATATAAGAAAGAAAAGAAAAGTACGTTGACAGAGAACAGAGCATGAACAGAGTGAGGCTGTGACTGCTGCCCTGTCGCCTGAAATAAAAGTTATCTACTGCAGAAAGCGACTGATAGTATTGTACAGTGTGTCGAGTACAGTACAGGGCTGTCTCTGCTAAATACGAAAAAAAGGTAAAGGAGAAAATTCATATGGCTATAACTACTTATAACCATAGAGATACTACAGATAGAGGCAACAAGCCAGCTCGAAACCCGTCAGCATGTAAGAGAGATATAGAAAGTAGAAGGTTTAGGCTCTATTTCCCTGCTCTATGGATTACAACAGATAAAAGAAAATTTAGAATATTTATACTCGATGGCTGCGTAATAGTATATTATATATTATGGTGAAGACTATTATTATTGACCGATCACCAAGATTATCTCGCGAGGGGCTTCGCCCCGAGCGGAATATGGTGCGAGGTTTATAGATGTCTACCCCACAGTGGTGTATATGCAATTTTTTCCACTACTAACCAAATTTAAGACAAAAGTTAGGTTGAAATTTGAAATTGAAATTATACACTATTTCAATGCTAAAATATTACTGCGGTATTACGTTCACAACACAATACCTATATAATATATACAGTGCTATTCAAAAGTCCCCTCCCCCCCTCGTATCTTTTGAACGGCTACACTTACAATAATAAAATTTGGAGGGTGAAAATAAAGTGTTGTAAACTTCTCTACGAATGGTAACAGGTGACGTAATAGTAATAGATGACGTCACAGTGCCACTCTGGCCAATACTTTTAAATAGGACCTTATTGCAAGTGATATCTCGTTTGAAAGGCATTGACATTGGCTACATAGCCATATTAATTATGTTTGGGTTTAAACTAATTTTGACGGATACATTAAATAAATACCAAAATTATTATTTCACATTTAAATATTGAAGATTTTTCAGTCCGCCTCTGGTTAGTTGTAAAAAAATTGACGTTTTAGTATTTGTTGCTTTGCAAAGTTTTTGTAAATAGCTTAAATATTTAATTTTATTATTGTTTAACGAGACGTTTAAGAGTTTACATAGGCAAAATGGTACATACTCAAGCCGACAAAGTAGCTGCTATCTTAATAATTGGTGAATCTAGAAAGAATCTCCATGAAGCGGAAAGTTTATTTAATGAGAGATACCCAGATCGCCCTATCTCGAGAACTTATTTGAGGGAGCTTCTTAACAAGTTTGAAGCAACAGGTAATGTTCAAGATGCCAAACAATCTGGTCGACCAACATTTATTGATGATAAAAAAATTTATATAGTTGCTGAAATGATAGTAAACCCTACTTTCTCTTCAACTAAAGTTGCGTCTATCTGTGAAGTAAGTGAAAGTACAGTACAGAGAGTGTTGGCTAAAAATAAATTTCATCCATACAAGTTAAAAATGGTGGACCACCTTTCGGATGACTACCCCGACAGAAGACTCGAATTCTGTGAATGTATAACAAATAAAATTAGTTAAAACCCACATTACACAAAAAGAATTTGTTTTAGTGACGAAAGTACCTACTTTTTGCCTCAATAGAAATGTGAATACATAAAATGTAAGATATTGGAGTGACACAAATCCTCACACCTTTCGTGAACAACATACCCAATTTCCAGAAAAAGTCAATGTTGGGGCAGGTATTTTCGGAAACCACATAGTTGGTCCTGTCTTCCTAAATTCAAATTTAAGCGGTGAAGTGTATCTGGAGATGTTACAAAATGCAATTGAGCCGTTAATTCTTGAAATTCTGGAAGATAATCCAGATGAATTCGGCCATCTGGAAATAACATTTCAACAAGATAGTGCTCCTGCACATTATTATGGTGCAGTAAAACGTTACCTGGATGAAGAATAACGAGGTAGATGGATCGGCCGGCGAGGCCCTATAGAATGGCCACCTCGGTCACCAGATCTGACACCATTAGATTTTTTTCTATGGGGGTACTTGAAATCCAAGGTTTATACTACGGCACCAGATAACATTGGCGTTTTGAAAGAAAGAATTATTGAAGAATGTAATGCAATTTCAGCTGACACATTCGAACGAGTACGACAAGAGTTTACTAATAGGATGTATTACTGTCAGGAAGTAGACGGAGCACATTTCGAACACTTGCTATAAGAATCCATTGTTGATATTTGATTAATTAAATTTAAAAAAATAATTTCAATAATTTTGGTATTTATTTAATTTATCTGTCAAAATTAGTTTAAACCCAAACAAAATTAATATGGCTATGTAGCCAATGTCAATATCCTATTTAAAATTATTGGCCAGAGTGGCACTGTGACGTCATCTATTACTATTACGTCACCTGTTACCATTCGTAGAGAAGTTTACAACACTTTATTTTCACCCTCCAAATTTTATTAATGTAAGTGTAGCCGTTCAAAAGATACGAGGGGGGAGGGGACCTTTGAATAGCACTGTATACAGTGATGGGTAAATGTGTGGAACCAAGTAAATATCTCTGGAATTATCAGAGATATCGAAATGAAATTTGGAAGGTGGATACTACAGTAGGTTGCCTATTTGTTTTCATATTTTTTAACAATTTTGAACTTTTGGTTTTATCTATCTAATTTCCATTAAAGAAATAATCATAATTATTAACTGAAACTACGTGATTTTCAAAACATTGAAACTTAACTAAACTAAAATTAATGTATTAGATGTTCAAACTGAGCACCGTTTACTTCTTGACAATAAAAAAAACACAGAATACAAAAAAATGTTTTCTTGACTTTCTAGTCATGTGTACTCAACTATAAAGATATTCACCTTCTTGACAATATGCAAGTCGGTTTGTAAATTCTCTAGTAACATTAGCTATTACTTCTGGTGGAATTCTCTGGATCTCTTGAGTTATTGTTGCAGCTAATTCTTGCAAATTATTTGGTCTATCAACATGAACCTTAGACTTTAAATAACCCCACAGAAAATAGTCTAGTGGATTAGGGTCGGGACTTCGTGCATGGACTACTAGCTACCATCAAATTTTTCCTTTCCTTAGTTACTTTTCTGTTTATATCTCGGTAGGTATTGAAATAAAAAATATCGAACCCGATATTTTTGTATTCGTAATAAAATGTTTCATCAGAAACTAAAATAATATACAGGGTGTTCCATTGCAAATTTTAAAATCGACATTACTTCCGGTAAAACCGGAAGTTCAAAATTGTTAAAAAATATGAACACAAATAGGCAATCTACTGTAGTATCCACCTTCCAAATTTAATTTTGATATCTCTAATAATTCCAGAGATATTTACTTGGTTCCACACCGTGGCTCCACACATATGCCCATCACTGTATACAATACCTATAATAGCTATACTGACTATACTCCATCGCCTGAGTGACAAATACACTGTCTGTTTTCGCTCCATATTATGAACGTACTCCTTATGTCATCAGTCATTTTTGGTTGAGCGCGAATTTTAAACTAATGGCATTTTCATTCAAATAATTTCATCTTGATAATTAATTTCAAGCAGCAAATATGTTAAAGACAATCTCCTGGGTAAAGAAAATTATGTTGCAGGAGTTTTTGTTGAACTACTATTCCTGGATTCTCAAAATATTTGAATTGTTCCATTATTGACCTCGGTTGGCTAGAAGAAGCAATAATTGTCAACTTCACGGCCAGTAGTGAAAAAAAGATATTGTCCTTGTGATATTTAACGGACTTGAACTAATTTTGTATGAAATCGATTTTTTAGCGTTCCGGTCTCAAAAATTTGAAAATACCAACCAGTATATATCTGTAATTACGAAAGAGCGACATAGTTCGTAGCAGCGCCTGTTAAATTTAGATAAAATTGGCAAAGAACAACCGTCTCGGGCAAAATTAATTTAAAACAGGTGAGTTTCAGTACGAGCTGTAACTTTTGAGACAACGTACAATATTCAAAAATGAAGCTCAAGGTTTTGGACCGAAATAATGATAATTATTTTTGAGTCATTAATTATTTTTTGAGAGATGTACGTGTATCGAGGGAAGTACGAGCGGCTAAATTGAGATATTTAATTCGTATTTAAAAAGTTGGCATTGAATGTAAATAGCGAGACTATTATGTACCATTCCCCAGGAAGACTAACGTCTAACGTCGACTTTAGGACGTGTGCTACTATGTTTTATTGTCTGTTCCACTAGTGAAGTCACAACTACATCGCTGTAATGACGTTTTTATATACTACGCTTGACACTAAAAAGTGGTTGAATACAAAAAACAACTTTACAAAGAGTAAATAAATTTCTTACAGTACATTTTAAGTACTTCAAGTACTTTTAGCTCAAATAAGTAGATGTATCCACTACATTTTAGGCTGGGAGTACAAGTACTCAGTACCTTTAATTTCAAAGTACTTAAAGTAAAAAAGTACTGAATACTTTACTTGGCAAGTAGCTCAACAATAATATAATAATCACCTATTTGAATTACCCATGTAATATTAACGTTGAAATTATTTTATTTTATGTTCTCATTTCATTGTTTGAGTTTTTAAACACTTTGTTACTAAAAAATAGTAATTTTTCATAACAATAAAGCATATTTACGGCTCTAGGTTATTAAAATACAAAGAAAATATCACAATAATGAACCGTTTATAGTATATTACGTAACGAGTGCGGAAAGTGACATTTTTCACACGAGTGGCGCCTCGTGAGACACTCCTACGAGTGTGAAAAATCACTTTCGCACAAGTAATGTACACTATTTTTCATACGACCATGCGATAATTGTAACAAATATTGTTTAATGTAATGGTTTTTTAAAAATAATGTTGACATCGGTGAGTGCGGCAATGAAATGAGTGAAATTCACTTTGCAACGAGTTATGAACACTATTTTTCCTACGGACATGAATATTTAAAATTACCTTAGGTTTTTCGCTACTATCTGGCCGGGTTTTCGGCATATTGTTTATTTTATTTGCTATTTTGACATATAGTTGACCTTAAATTTGATAAATAAAATCATCAGGATCGTATTCAGCCAAATTCGAAAAGGCTATGAAATTAATAATTACCAGCTTCTTTTTCTAACTGAAGATACTTGAGAACATTCAAAATGCTGATGTTTTTCCGTGTATCTGGGCATATTTTTGTATTATTTAAATAAATATAACAATAAGATTAATAGAATTACTCTTCATAAATAATAATTGACCGTAAACAACAAAGTACAGACCTGACGAGAACTGTCATAGAGACATTAGAAAAAGACAGACACATTGCCGCTGCGAAAGGTAATTCTGCATCCTATTTTGAATGATATAAGTTCTCCCGATTGATAGGTAGGTAATATTAATCACAGACCTACATTTTTTCCATTGTTCCAATGTGTTAGAAGGACATTAACAATCGATGACGCACACCAAAAAGGATATTATATGAACTATAAAGCATTTTTTCTTGTAGAATGAAGAATTCTCCTAGGGTGGGTTGGGAAACGATTGCTAGGGAATAGAATTCTGTTTGTCGTGATCCCACCCCTAATTCCTGTTAAAACAGTCTTAAGGGACATCTACCAAATTCGACCTTGCACAATTATGCTTTGTATATTTTTTTGTTTCCCTACGTCCTCACGTTTAAGTTCACATAACGAAAATTTTATTGGAAATATGAAAGCTCCGCAACATGTAGGTAGCCAAGCGGTCCAAGCGGATTTTGGTTCACGTACTACTCTATAAGCTTCGTCAGTACTGAACTGGGAGACCGCCGAGACCGGCGAGCGTTGTATCAACAATGGAACGGCACGCGACTACCTAAGCAGAGAGACAATGTCAGTCATAGAAGGATAGAAAAGCGAGAGATGGATTTTTATCAGATATTTTAGTGGTAGCAACCGAATTTTAATAAGGAATTGTACGGTCATAGTAATTTGAGGATTCTGAGATTTTTATATAGCATCATAAAGCTTCAAATTAGACTTCTTATCAATTAGTTTTTCCATTTAATCCATATTTAATTCTTTACAAGGGCTCAAACTTTGCTTAATATGTGTAATTACCTCATGATTCGTATTTTTTTCAACAAAATTTGGTTAGCATTTCAAAGTTTTTATTCGATGAGAACTCTAAGTTCAACATTAATCTACATGATATATTTTTTTCTTAATTTTAAATACATCCATCACCTCAAAATTCTTTGCCAAAAATACTTCGATATTTTGTCAAATCGCTGCCGATAGATTCCCCTTCACTCAAGCGTGCCGGCTCTAAAAGTGAATTTTCGTTAAATTCGTCCAAATTTTAATAAAAATAAATCTTTTTGTTTTCAGCGTTAGAAGAATCGAACAAAATTTCAAAACCAACAGTGATTTTCGAATAAAACCATACAGTTTCTTGAAACATTCCCCGGTAATTCGAGTGTGCCTTTTGTAAGTACCACTGAATATTTTTTTAACTATTTTATATTTTATCACTAGAATATCTTAGAAGTTATTCAGATAATGGAAAATAAGGGACCGTACTGGCCCAATAAAGTATATGGATTATACAATATTAAAGAATTTATGTTTTTATATAGTTGATTGACTCATTTTTAATATTTCTAAAATACTTGACAAATATGTGGATTTGGCTCACATTTTTTCTTATTTAATTTCAGAAGTGGGATGACCATATCTGGTATTATTCTAATATGGATGACACATAGTGCCATCAAGAGATGATGTTTTTGTTATAGACTTATTGTTAGACTTATTAATAATATTTTGACAATGGATCGTCTTTCCATCAATAGGTACCATTCATCTGCCAAATACTTTAATTCTGTGGGAATTATTTAAAAATATATATTGAATTTACTGTGGGGACCCATACTTTGTGGAATATACTCATATTATTTTTTTAATTTTCAGTTTTCATTTACTTGTAGTTCACCAGAGTTTATCGGCTGCACCCTGTATACATTTAATGTAAACTTGCGTGTAAATGTAAGTCTTATTGGGTCGAGGAAGGCACTCGGATTACTCGAATATAAACGTGTCACTTTCCTTGTTTTTTTTTATTATAGGTGGAGTCATAGATTAATACATTTTGGGGGGGTCAATTGTCCAAATTTTTTTTTGCATCATAGGCGCCCCAAATGAGGAAGATTCTCAAAATATTTTCGTTCCGAGTTAATATCCTGGCAGGTCTTGAACCCCAAAAGAATTTCGGAAGGGGGGGATATTTAGTGTCAAAGAGAGTTCGATACTTGCCTCCACGTGGGCATATTAAAACTTATTTTTGACTAAACTTGTATATTTTTTCAAGTTGACCCCCCTTCTTATGCCATCTATACTTTGGCAAGTTTATCTGAAGCCGTGAAAGGAATGCAGTCGAAAACATTCAATATTGCCACGTTTAACTGTGAAAAAGCTAAAGTGCTAAGTATCGAGTGATAATAATTAGAGAAGGGACTTTTTATTATCAACAATATGATTAAACGTTAACTCTTTAATGTGCTTGTTTCCTTGGATTTTTTCTATTAACATTATTTTTTCAATTTATTAATATTAAAAGATGATCACTTTCCCAAATTTCTTTTGGGCTTCTTCAAGCTCTGGCAGCGTTGTACGAAAACCATAATTACCATACCCTCCGAATTATATAATTGTTGATTTTTATCGACAGGCCTGACCAGCTGACTTCTTATTGGCAAGCGCGTGCGTGTGATCTTCCCTCTCACTTCGTCAATTTACTGATATTGATATATCCAGTGGCGTTGGTACTGTCAGTGACCTCGTATTTTCAATTTTACTTGGTAAAATAGGTACCGTACGCCATTTGTACGTTTATGACAGATATGCTCCATGTTTCTTCGCCTCTTACCGATGCCCCGTAGCTTCATATAAACTTGCCAAACAATAGGTATAGACTCGTACGATTTTTTCTAATCGAATGGTTTTTGTTTCACTTCGATAGATCAAATAAGAAAAAAGTTTATTTCCACCGTTCCTTGCACTGCTGGGGGGGGGGGATTTTTTCTCGTCCACCGAAAAAGTCGTATGAATTTACCTGCAAGTTTTTTTTATATCATACGGTTTCGGAGGAAGCTATATAGTCGGAGGTTATACGCTGGGGGCGTTAAAATCCATGTCTTTGATTTGTGTTCAAAAAAAATTCCCCTATACGCTCATATATTGTTTTTTGTCCAAGGTTTCCGGACATTTTTGTTCACGTTCCTCATTAACGGTAGAGACCTATGGGTGGAGTGTACTGTTGTCCAAGTCCTCATCATGAAGAATGTGTAAAACCAAGGGTCTCATCCATATTGTCATTTTCTTCATCTACTAACGCTCCAAAATCCAAAACTGCTAACATATTTTACTTAAAATACAGAAAAAAACAAAAAGAAATAACACAATAACGTTGGGTTAGGGTAGCTCTGAATGGATTAAAATGTAAGTAAACGATAACTACGGCGTCAATTGCCTTAACTACACATAGATTTAAAAGTTGTGAGAAAGTGAGATTGACCGTGCCAGAATAGTGGCTTTAGTTGAAGAAGGTCATTCTCAAAGGTTCGTGGCAAACAGAGTTGGCGTTTGGTAAAGTGATGTGTCTCGTGTATGGAGCCGGTATCTCCAGACCAATTCTCTTCGTGATAGACCCAGAAGCGGTAGAAGGCGTGTTACTAATCAGCGGCAGAACCGCTATATCCACTTAACTATCCGAAGAAACCCGACCATGGCAATACCAGCACTCCAAAGAGATATTTGACATGCGTTGGGAGTACAAGTATCGGTCTCGACATTACGAAGACGAATACTTGCGACAGGTTTGAGGTGTCGCCGACCAATAAGAGTGCCCAGACTACAACCTGAGCACAGAGTTCGCCGACTACAGTGGGCTCAAGAACACGCGGCCTTGCCTGAAGAATTTTGGAATTCGGTGTTTTTTTCCGACGAGACAAGGATTTGTTTGGTACAAGATAGCCATCGAATACGTGTGTGGCGGGATCCAACGAGAGTTGCTCAGCTTGCCCATGCTCGCCCCATGCCGCCCTTCAGAGGAGGAAGTGCTATCTTTTGGGTATCATGTTAAATGATCGCACAGAATTAATTCATGTGGAGGGAACGATGACTGGTGATAGGTATCTCAGAGAGATTCTACATCCTCATGTGAGACTATGGCGCGCAGCTGTTGGCAATTCCTTCGTTTTTATGGACGATAACGCCCGACCTCATCGGACCAGAGCTGTAAATGAGTATCTTGAAACTGAAAGGATCAATCGTTTGAACTGGCCTGCCCTATCTCTTGACATGAATCCCATAGAACATGCTAGGGACATGCTTGCCAGGGCAGTGGCAGCACGCATAAATCCACCCAGGAGTGTACAAGAGCTTGTTCATGCGGCCCAAGAAGAATGGCGAAATATTCCTTAACAGAATATCAATAATTTGGTAAACAGCATGGGCAGGCGACTTCAAGCTTGCATAAATTCTAGAGGTGGAAATACTCTTTATTAAAAGTTCTCATGCTGGTTCTCACTCAATCTTTTCTTTAAAAAGAATCAATTTGTATTTAATTTATTTAATTTCTAAGAAAACTTTTTATGTTTAAAGCAAGTTTATTATTGGATAATAAAAATTTTTGACAAATATACACGTTTTTTTTTTATTGAAACTAATTATTTGATTAATCTCTGATCCATTTATAATGAACACATTTTTTTCGGAGATTTAGGGTAATGCAAAACTTTTGAATCTATGTGTATTTTTAAGGTGTAATGAAATACGTAAACGTATTGGATATACGTTGTGTCAATACGTTAACGTGTATGTGATGCCTTAAGTGTCTAGTGTCTATTTGCATTTGACAGTTGCGTATCGGTAAGTAGCTGCCCGTAGCAACGTATCGATTCTGCGCTTGCTCAGTTCGATACGATTGGGGATACGGTTGGAATTTGGACTTGAAGTGTCTAATATACCTAAAAACGTTTGACGCATTCATATACGTTACGTAATAAAAATTTAAAAAACTCTCCTGTGATTTATTTTCTTGTACGTCGTTGAAGACGTCATAAATATGTATTTTTTTTTCATTTAATGACTCAACCAGCCTTTAATAGTCTCTAATTATTTTTTTGGCATGATGAGCACGCCAAAACCGCCTGAAAAAAATTAGTAAAAATATGCAAGCCGTGCTTACGATATAACGCAAAAAACTTTCATGTTATTTTCACGTGGAATCTTGTGGTTTTCGATAAAAATACACTAGTGGCCACTTAAGCGACCGGGAACGTCGTCAACAGCCAAGGTTACACAAGCCTACGACACCGACCCAGAGTATGTTTTCACGGTCCCTAGATCAACGGTGTACCGGAGGGAATGCGTTCGTCTTTTTAGTCCCACATAATACTTTCTTTTTGGTAAAATTCAGTATAATAATCATTTTATTTTTATAATTTTATTGTATGCGAACTACAGCAAAGAATGTCCAAAAAAATCAGTATATTTTTAAAACTTTATCCATGAAGCTGTAGGCTCCGTGCCTTAGGACTTAGGTTAGGCATTGACCGATATTGATGTTCAGGTATTGTTATGTGCAGCTTCTTCGCGCATACGACTGCAACTTCTAGACTCTAGTGGGCTCTTCTTAAGTGAAACGGAGTCTAACTCTTTCTTTTATTATAGGATATCTGTATACAGAGTTCGGCAAAAGTCCGGGACCAGACAAATATCGAAGAAAATATAAATTTTTTGAAAAATATTTCTTCGCCACAATTGAACTATAATTTGAAAATATTTTGAAATATACAGGGTGTTCCAATAAAGTGTGGCGTATCAAAGTTATATTTTTTCTTATGGAACACCCTATATTTTATTGCATTTTCTGATTGCTCCTAAAAAATATAATAATCCTTCATAATGGTACCATATACCTAAATACAGAGGGTTCCGATTTATGCTGACTTTTTTAAAAATGTGAACATTTCGAAAAAAAATTAATAACTCATTGATATAACAAATTCTCGAAAATTTTCTCTTACATCTAGATAGTTGGACATTCGATGAATGTATTCCACGATTGAGTACTGAATATCTCTTTACAGGGTGTTCAGAGTTTTCAGCTTTATTATTAGATCATTCAATGTGCAGTATCAGGCTTATTTCGAAATGAACAATCTGTATTTTAATAATTCATCAAATTCAAAAAATGTCCTCTTTCGAATGATATAAAGGTGTCCTGTACCTAGGTATTAAATTTTTGTTTGTTTGTTTGCTTATGACCAGGGAGAGACTCCATTAGCCGAATATGTTTCAGTTAATTTATTTTTTTTTTATTAAAGAAGAGTAAGTATGGATCCCAACTAATTTTTTTATCAATACATGATCTATTGTACAATATAATACATAATGTAGTAATATAACTTATAATTCTTTTTTTTTTCTTTTTTCTCCATTTATATTTTCCAGTCTTTTCCAGTATATATGTTTTTTTTCCTTTTTTTTTTCTTCTTTTTTTTCTCTTTTTTTTTATATTGATTTAAGGATTAGACAAGGACACATGCCACGCTTAGGGGCCTATCGAAGCATTTTTAATACATCACTGAAAGGGCCTCGGATAGAAAGGGTTACAGTTGGGATAAAACATAGGATTACTTACAATGATATGTTACAATTAACAACGTGTTTATACAATAAATTATACATGAATATATCCGATGATTGTACTAATTGCTGTAAGTTAAATGGTCTTACCAATTTAATTCTTGAAGAGTAAATATAATTATACAAAACATCTAAGAATTTTGAATTTTTATCATCATTTAGGTTACAGTTCCATACTATGTGTTCCAGAGATCCTTCTTCTCCACATTCACACAGAGATCTATCTAGGTATTATACTAGGTATAAGGTATTATACTAGGTAAATTATATATATTATTTATATATATATATTATTATTATATCATCAAAAAAAAAAGATAGTCGAGTCGATATCTAATTTATTCAGTTCGCATCCTATACCTTTTCCACACCCATCTTTCAGTTTATTATTATTATATATATTATCATATATATATTATTATTATATATTATCATATTTATATTATTATTATATATATTATATATTAGTATATTATACTAGGTAGGTATTATACTTTTCGTGTAATTCACAATTTTCTTAAATTTTATACTAAATCGATTTTAAAACATCTGCAATTCTCTCTAAATTTCATACTAATGATCTTGGCATAGTTGTTGTAAGAAACTAAATAGATCATGTTTTAAGCCTCCAGAAAATATAGGGTTTTGCTATCATATAGCGAGTGGTTAAAAAGATATAGCCACTCTCTCAGAAAAATCACTATCCACGAGACATTTTATGAAATAACAAAAAACAGAAAAGTTTCACACAATACGAGTGTTATGTTGAAGATTGGTTTAATTATTATTATTTAGAACATTAAAATACAACATGAATAAAAACGGAACTAACAGCAAACAACTAAAAGTAATAAACTTTTTGTTTTTAGTTATTTCATAAAATGCCTAAGTGGATAGTGATTTTTTTGTGAGAGTGGCTATATCTTTTTAACCACTCGGTATAGGATAGCAAAACGTTATATTTTATGGAGGCTTAAAACATGATCTATTTAGTTTCTAACAACAACTATGCCAAGATCATTAGTTTGAAATTTTGAGAGAATTGCAGATGTTTTAAAATCGATTTAGCATAAATTTTAAGAAAATTGTAACTTGCACGAAAAGTATAATACCTAGATATACGAGTCCCTCATACCATTCGAAAGACGACATTTTTTTGAATATGATGAATTATTAAAATACAGGGTGTTCCATTTAAAATAAGCCTGATACTGCCATTGAATGATCTAATATTGAAACTGAAAATTCTGAGCACCCTGTAAAAAGATATTTAGTACTCAATCGTGGAATACATTCAACGAATGTCCAACTATTTAGATGTAAGAAAAAGTTTGCTAGAATTTTTTACATCAATGAGTTATTAATTTTTTTTGAAATGTTCACATTTTTTAAAAAGTCAGCATAACTCGGAACCCTCTGTATTTAGGTATAGGGAACCATCATGGAGGAGTATTAGATTTTTTAGGGGCAATCAGAAAATGCAATGAAATATAGGTTGTTCCATAAGAAAAAATATAACTTTGATACGCCACACTTCATTGGAACACCCTGTATATTTCAAAATATTTTCAAACCATAGTTTAAGTTGGAGTGAAATTTGTGGTATAAAAAGATTTTCCAAAAGATTTATATTTTCTCCGATATTTGTCCGGTCCCGGACTCTGTTATAACAAGGTCTTGGTCTTGGGTCCATACATCTTCATTGAAAGGATATTTTAGATTCCGAGATATTTAAAATAATCTAAAAATATAAATCCTGGAAAAATTAGCATCGCGAATTAAATACAAAAATAAATTTGATTTTATCCCCACCGATAATATCGAATAGACACGTCATTGTTTTTTGGAGATATTTGCGGAAACTAGCGACTGATTGTAACAACATGAAGTGCGCTATAAATAATCCAGAGGTGCAATCCAAATTTAGCACCATTACAAAACGTCACTATTTATTTTGTTTTTTGATGATATGTGAGGGTCGTTTCTAAAAATTTCAATCGAGATCATCGATAACAGTCAACAAGCATATAATTATTGCTATTATTCACTATATGCGAGTAGAGTACTATATTTTGTCCACAACTTTTAATTTATTTTTTTTTTCAATTTGGGAAGGAGTTATAATTTTTTGGATTTTTTGGTAATAAATTTAAGGATACTATTTATTCTGCTTCTCTTATTTTTGGCGGGATCACATTCATTCCGCTTTCTGTTCTATTATATTATCTAGTAATTTCAATTTAACTTCAGAATCATAATTTACAATCTTGCAATCAGCTATAAATTATTTAAAACGTCACTTTAAGTTTTGGTTAATAATTTATTATGTTTTCGCAGCTGAGAGGCTTAGAGGTCTAGCCAGGTCTAGCTCTGAAATTTAATAACTGTAGACGGAGGCATTTTTTGTTATCTTCTGACAGGTATATATATATTTTTTCAATACACGGGTTCCATATGTGGAATATCATAATATAGAAGCAATAGCAAGCACCATAATAGTATATTCTTCAACGAGTGCAGAATGATTGCTATTATTCACGCGGATGAAGTTTCCAAAACGAGCGATTGGCTAACGAGAGTGGATTATTTTTATTATTCACTGGTGTGAAGAATTTATATCATTATGCAGCTAAATAAATGCTCAAAATGTTCTCCATCTAGTTGTTGGAAATAGCACAGTCTCTTATAGAACTACTGAACTTTGTTTAAAGTTTGAGGTGGAATATTCCGTATTTCTGTAGTTATCCTGTCTTTGAGGTCTACAATGCCAGTTGGTTGTGTTGCATATACTTTGTTCTTGAGATAACCCTACAAAAATAAATCTAACAGCGTAAGGTCTGGCGATCTAGCTGGCCACTCAATAGTACTTCTTCGTCGAATCCATTTATTGGGGATGATTTCATCTAAATAAGTTCTTACCATTAAAGCATAATGGGGTGTTGCCCCGTCTTGCTGGAACCAAACATTTTCATTCGGTAAGCTAGGATCTATTGCGTTGGGATATAAGTTTGCCAACGAAGGAATAACTTTATTTCTAATCATATTTAAATATTTTTCAGCTGTCAAATTTTCATCTATAAATATAGGACCAATAATATGGTCGCCTATGATACCGGCTCAAACGTTCACCTTTTGAGGGTACTGAGTATGTGTCTCACGCATCCAATTAGGATTCTCTGCTGACCAATATCTACAGTTCTGTCGGTTTACCTCTCCATTCAATGTGAATGTTGATTCGCCAGAAAAAAGAATGGTACCAAGAGCTACCTCATTTCTGTTCAGCTTATTCATCAATCTTTCGCAGAAATCCATTCTACGATCTGGATCGTCTTCTGTTAACTCCTGCACAAAAGTTAATTTGTAGGGATGAAGTTTTTCTTTATGAAGACATCTTAGTATGACTAACATTTTCACGGGCAATTTGACGTGTACTTGAAGTTGGATTCTCTTCGACACTTAACAAAATATCCACTTTCACATCATCTTCAACGAAGTGTGGTTTTTTTTCAATGGTTTGACATGTCCAAGTTCTCTGAATTGTGCATGAATTTTAGACACAGTACTTTGTGAAATATTAGGCAATTCGGGATACCTGTGATTAAATAAGTTTGCCACTTCAACTTGACTTCTGCAGTTATCCCCTTACCCGATCATCATTAAAATCTCAATTCGGTGAGTATCAGTTAAATATTTCATTGTTATGTCGACAAGGAAAGAGTGACAAAGATTTTACTTTTTCAGTATAAACTGTCAACACATCAACAACTGACAGAATAGAAAACAATCCACATTATTTACCGATTTAAAACAATCCACATTATTTACCGATTTTGTCTAATTATTGGCGTTTTTAGGCAATTTTTAATTATTTATGATAAAATTCATGGGCGTATTTAGTATACAAATACGTCTAATAATTAGTTAGTTTAGATTTTTGATAAATCCATATTTAGCTAATTTAAAAAAGTACCAATATTTCAAATGTAATAAATTATTAATTTTAAAATTTCACCCTGTATAATTCATAATTGACCATGCCTTATTTAGTTTGTTGAAATCGGTTCATTAAGAGGAATTCAAAAATATGCAAATATACAGGGTGTTTCATTAAAAAAAAATTTTTATAATTTTCTAAAATAATGACATAAAGAATTTTATTCCATAAGTGGTTTCCACACTGTAAGTGTTAAACGGGCTGAAGAGGTATTGAATATCAGTAGGAATAAGCTGAGAATTATTACAGGCTGCTGACTTTGTGGTATAGAGACCGAGACCGTAACCCATTGTTTGACTATGACTCCAGGAGTCAGGTAATCTTCGGAAAGGCCAATGTACCGCCTGAAGCATATGGCATGCATCCAGGTGACCCCTATGGTCTATTCGAAAGTACGGGAATGACTATGTGTGTAGAATAAATGTGGGAGTAGAGTACAATAAGCCAACAGGCTGCAGTGCTCCCGGTATAAGAAGGGCTCACAAAAAAGAAATTGATACGGTTAGACGGTGACCAACCAAAACCATGGCCCCTGCAAAAAACTGAAGTTGTTTTCACTCCAAAAATCAATTAAGTATCGTATTTTTGATACACCCAGTAAAAGTGTAGTTATCTTCGTACGCACAATGCTTGCCTGGATAGTTTCCGATTTTTTTGCGCTTACACATTTACTTGATACTATTAATGATGCCAATAATTTGAGAGAAACGGAATTGAACTTGAAATGTCAAGTGTGAATTTATAATTAATTGTTGTATATATTGAAAAAAAAGGTGCAAGTAATGTAGGTGTACTTCGATTTTATAGTAATCCCACGTGAAGGAAACAAAATAAAATAAACTT